>CAUYRH010003834.1:0-47700 GCA_963574655.1 Perodicticus potto
TTGTGGCGGGTGCCTGTAGTCCCAGCTACTTGGGAGGCGGAGGCAGGAGACTCACTTGAGCCCAGGAATTGGAGGTTGCTGTGAGCTGTGATGCCACGGCACTCTATCCAGGGTGACAGCTTGAGGCTCTGTCTCAAAAAAAAACAAAAAACAAACACAAAACAAACATAGTCCTTTTGTTCCTCTGCCTTGGAGTCCAAATAAGAATGCTAGAAACAGAAATGTGTCCCAGCAAAGTGACATGCGAACGGTTTTCAGAAAACTGGCTATTTGTTTCTTTCAGAAGCATAAGATTTATTAAATACTCTTCCGTAATGAGTGGATAAGATAGTGTATCCCATGCAGATAACCAGAGAATCACTTAATCAGCAGTTCTGAGAGATGAGAGTTTCGTTTTGAGGAAATGCAAAGCAACTGAATGCATTTCATTACTTTGCATTTAGAGCAGGGAGGTGATGAATAATCAGAAGGGTATTCCAGCTCTGTTCCTTAGTAGGTAGTTATTTTTATTGACAGGTGAGAATATTTCATCTTATTTTTTTTTATAGATACAAGCTGTTACAATGCCCTTTTTCCTTCCATGGGTCCTTTTCCCTTCGACTTCTTCCCAAGTAAATTATTAAAGCAGGACAACTATTTTGAGGTAAAGTGAAGAAGAAGAAGAGAAATAATATCTCCCTGCTTCCTCTTTCCGAACAATAGGGAAAGATCAAAGTTAGGGTCAGAGCTAATATTGTCGGCTTATAAAGGAGCCCACTCATCATGTCTAACTTTCTTCGACAGGCTATACAAAGGCTTCTGTTTCTAGGGATGATTTTATTGTCAATATGCAATCAGACAGGTCAATGTTCATTTCATTTGTGAAGAAAACTGCATCAAGCAAATTTCATTATAAAACTTAAAAATCAATATACATTTGTGACAGTGTTCTTTAAATAATGAATGAGAGAATACTCCTTTACCCTGAAATAACATTTTTAAGGATTGGATTTTTACTAAAAGAAGTAAGAAGACATATTTGTTTTTTCTTTGGGCAATATTTGTATTTGATACAAAAACAGTGATATCAACAATGACTTTTGGACTCTGTTTTGCTTTAAATGCATTTTTTGGCCAGTTATGTTTTCCACACAGTCGTGACTAAATTGAGAAATAAAATACTCAGACATATCAATTGATAATATAACAGTGATAATAATCATAGCTAGTAGTTGCTTAGTATGCACTGTTTATGAAAACTGTGATAAGATTTTTCATTCATTTCTCACATTTAATCTTTATAACTGCATTAGTATAGGCATGTAATACATGGTTGCACTTTAGATATTATGTTTTCTTTTAGAAATTGAAGGATTGTGGCAGGAATCTGTGCCATTTTTCTAGCAGCCTATGGTTAGTTCGTGTGTGTATCATATTTTGGTAACTCTCTCAGTATTTTACATTTTTCATCATTATTAAATCTGTTATGGTGATCTGTGTGCAGTGACTTTTGATGTTACTGCTGTAAATTTTGGAGGTGCCATGAGCCACACCCATATGAGACTAAGATGGTGAACTTAATAAAGGTGAGTGTTCTGACTACACTTCACACCCATTATTCTCCTATCTCTCTTGTCTCTCTCACTCTGTCTCTCTCCCCCTCTCTTTGGGCCTCCCCATTCCTGGAGAAACAATTAGGCCAATTAATAATATTACAGTGGCCACTAAGTATTCAAGTGAAAGGAAGAGTCACATATATCTGCTTTTAAATCAAAAATCAAATTCTAGAAATGATTAAGCTTAATGAGGAAGGCTAAACAGGAGTTTGGAAGAAGTCGATTCTAGCCCTCATGGATGACCTTGAGGGATCCAAGACTTCAGTGAAGGAAGTAACTGTGGATGTGGTGGAAATAGCAAGTGAACTGGAAGTTCTTAGAAGTGGAACCTGAAAATATGAACGAATTGCTGGAAAATCATGATCAAACTTGCATAGATGAGTTATTTCTTATGGATGAACAAAGACAGTGGTTTCTTGTGATGGAATCTACTCCTGATGAACATGCTGTCAACATTGTTAAAATGACAACAAAGGATTTAGAATATTCCATAAACTTAGTTGATAAAGCAGTGTCAGGGTTAGAGAAGACTGATTTCACTTTTGAAATAGTATCTATTGTGAGTAAAATGCTATCCCATGCCAAAGAGAAATCTTTCATGGAAAGAAGAATCCATCAATCTGACAAACTTCAGTGTTGTCTTATTTTAACACATTGCCCTAGCCACCCCAGTCTGTAGCAGTCCCACTCTGATTGGTCAGCAGCCATCAACATCCCTGGAAGACCCTCCACCAGCCAAAGATTATGACTCACTGGAAGGCTCAGAAGATTGTGTGCAATTTTTATCATTAAAGTACTTTTAAACTAATATATGCATATTCTTCTTTAGGCATAATGTTATTTCACACTCAATAGACTATGGTGTAAACATAAGTTTTCTATGCACTGGGAGACCAAAAATATCTGTGTGACTTAGTTTACTGGGATATTAGCTTTATTGGGGTGGTCTGGAACCAAACCCGCTATATCTCTGAGGTATACCAGTAGCATAGGGAGACTAAATGCTACGAGCAAAAGCTTTCAGGGTATTAACAATTTATATATATATAAATTTATATATATATATATATATATTTAAAATATATATATATATATACATATTTTAAATCCCTGCTAACAATATAATACCAATGTGTACTTCCATTTGTGTTCCACTATTTCTCAGAGCCTCTGAGTCCTCTCTTGGATCCTCTCCAGCACAGAGGGTAGCATGGATCTTTTACATGAGATGAGCTTGGAAGAATCCTTTTATCCACATTCTCTTGGGGAGAACACAATCATTTGGCTTCACCTAACTGTGAGGGAGCTTGGGAAAAGTAATCAAGAGTGCTGAACAAGTAGTTGGTCTCTCCCTCAAGGGGTTATTACTTCCTTTTTTTTTTTTTTGAGACAGAGCCTCAAGCTGTCACCCTGGATAGAGTGCCGTGGCATCACAGCTCACAGCAACCTCCAGTTCCTGGGCTCAAGCGAGTCTCTTGCCTCCGCCTCCCAAGTAGCTAGGACTACAGGCATCCGCCACAGCACCCGGTCATTTTTTTGGTTGCAGCCATCATTGTTGTTTGGTGGGCCCGGGCTGGATTCGAACCCGCCAGCTCAGATGTACGTGGCTGGCGCCTTAGCCCGTTGAGCCACAGGCGCCCGAGCCATTACTTCCTTTTATTATAGATGATAAACGACACCTTAAAGTTCACATAATAACCTACCTATACCCTCAACATCATCTCGGTGGATAAAGGTAGCATCAGGTCTGCCCAAGTGTTCCTGTCTTTAAGCGCTGCTTATTCTTTCAACCCTGTGCTGAGTGGTTTGCTACTGATTGTAATTCACTCTGGGAACATCTGGTATCTTCCCAGTGCAAAGTTCATCTGGGAAGATGGATGGCTAAGCTTTTGACATTATGCTCTATGCAGGGTCCGCCACTTGATCTTGCTTGTAGCTCCTCTGATAATGCTGAAATTTCAAACAGGAATAATAAATACAACTTCGGGGAAGTAGTTTTAAGAACCAGCTGGCGATTCCCATGCTCTTTCTTTCTTGCTGTTATGACAACAGGCTCCAACTGGAGCTGTTCTTATTGTACTAGGTCCGTACTGAGGTTGATGAGTAGGGTCTCTCCATGGGCCCATGTTGGATGTGGAGTATGAATGAGTAAGAAAATTTCTGGTAAGACACTGACAGCTTTATTTTTATTTTATTTTGTGGTGATACTATTATTAAAGCACAAATTTCTTAACTGATATACACTCTAGACCAGAATCTCTCCTTTTATTTCTAAATTATAAAACTAATTCTAGAGGTATATAAGATATCTGTATCTATCCAATCCTGTTCACGGGAGTCTTGCTTTAATGAGTTACAGTTAAGAGAATCATGCTTAACTATACAATGGGATCTATGGAGCTGATTTTAAAAAAGGGCACAATAAATCTGTATTTATCTACATGAAAAGATGTCCACATGCTATGTGAAAATACATAAAATCGTATGTATTACATCTCACAATGGAAATAAACACGTTACTGTAGGAAAGCAGACTACCCAGGACCCTGGAGGGCTGGAGGAGGCAATGGCAGGTTGCACCATCCCTGATGTATTTTAAACTACTAGTAACTTTTGCCTAAACAACCAAGTTAGCTTCCTTAATGTCTTTCTATTTCCAGTCTCAACCATATAGCCAGTGTTGCCTTTGTAAAAGATCTCATTAATAGATTATTCACCTATCAAAAAATTGAAAATTAACCCTATTGAGAGCATGAAAAAAATCTGTGTCTTTGCCTCGAGTTCCTGTAGTGTTCAAGCTTTCCTGAGAGTTAGGATCCATGGCAGCAAGAGAGCACTTTGCGTTCCTCTACTCTGAGACAGGCGTCCTCGTCTGTCTCCTAGTTGCCTCTCTGTCCTCACAGCTTCTTAGCATCTTTTAATTGTCTTTTTGAACCTGCTGGCTTCCTTTGTTACAGGAAGGCTCATAGGCAGTAAAAGTGTTTTGTTATTAATTGTTCTGTCTCCAATATTAAACACATAGAAGAAGGGCACCTAGTGATGTGTTCAATTAGTGTTTATTGAACGTTTATAGTATTTTGGCATATATAACAATTTCCCTGATAATTGGATGTTCAGAGGATTCTTGAGAAAGGCCGCATCTATTGCCTTTTTCTGCAGGTTCAGAACGAACGTCTGCTACCACATGTGTTTGTAATTTCATGCCCGTCTAGACAGCACATTGATTTTGTTTTTTTTTTTTTCTTTTTTTAAAATTTCAAATTAATATGAGAGTACAAATTTGTAGATTACATTGTTCTCACTTCCAAAGTAAAGTCCCAGTTGTAAAAGAACCCCTCGCCCAGGGGCGTGGCAGACACCCACGCATGTGCCCATTGGGTGAGATTCTGCCAATGATCTCCCTCTTTCAGTCTGTCAGTCATCCTCCCCCTTCCCTACCCACCCCTTCCCCCACCACCCCCACCCCTCTAATAGACTATATTTGTGTTTTTTGTTCATATGTGCATGTAATTATTTATACATTGGTTTCATATTAGTATTGAGTACATTGGATATTTATTTTTCATTCTTGCAGTACTTTACTAAGAAGAGTGTGTTTCCTTACATCTTTTACATTTACCTCGATGGAGTTGAAACATGTTTGGTTTTTTTTTTTGAGGCAGAGTCTCACTCTGTTGTCCTGGGTAGAGTGCCATGGCATCATAGCTCACAGCAACCTCAAACTCCTGGGCTGAAGCAATCCTGTTGCCTCAGCCTCTTGGGTAGCTGAGACTACAGGTGCCCCCCATTATGCCTGGCTAGTTTTTAGTAGAGATGAGATCTCATCTTGTTTAGGCTGGTCTTGAACTCCTGAGTTCAGGCAGTTCATCCACCTTGGCCTTCCCGAGGGTTAGGATTACAGGTGTGAGCCACTGTGCCTGATCTCGGTTTTTCCTTTTTATCAGCAAAGAACTATGGATGTTTTCCTTGATGGATTACAATCAGTTCTTTTTTAGTTTAAATTTACACATTTAAGGTATTCTAAAATCTGTAAGGAAACATATTTTTATCTGTAGCAACTATCACTCATGAGTTGTTTAAAGGAAAAATTTAAGCAAGTTCTTCATATTGAATCTTAAATTTTCATTTTTTTCTTGATGATTGGTTAAAAGTATTAAGATCACAGTTTGTAACATTCTTCCACTTATCAGCTGAATGACTAACTCATTTGATCATTTATTTATAAGCACTTGCTGAATACCCTCTATGAACACACTTATGGATAGACTAAGGCCAACTCCGGCATAGTCTGTTTAGTATGTTTTAAAAAATACTTTCCCGCAGTACTAATTTCTGTTGCCATTTTTTACATCAGCGATTTACGTCATTATAGGTATCCTGACACTTTAAAAATATTCCTTTCTCATGTTAAATGATCTTAAAATGTTTTCTACCCAGTTTTTTTAGTTTAAAACAGTTTCTCCCAGTGTTTTTGTATTTGAATTGATTGAAGACTTTTGAATAAATAGTAATCAGTAGCAGAGCCTTGCTCCTGAAGACACTGATTTAATTCGTCTGAGGTGAGAGCCAAATATATTTTCTAAATTCGCACGTGATTCTGATGTATAGCTTGGGTTGAAGAATTTTGATCCAGAAGTATGGTTGTCAAAATGTAATCCACAGACAAATTGGAGAGTTTTGAATCTTTGAGATGATTGGAGCTCTTGTAATATTAATATGGACTTTGTTTCTAATAGAAGATAATACATTTTTAAGTTTCAAATCTTCTAGTTACCTTTCCAGGATTGGTACAGTCTTGGAAATCGTTTAGCTTGTTTTGTGTTGGCTTGCAAGTTGGGAAACTAGTTTACTGAATGAAATTACTGCTTTAAAGCATCAGAAAGTCAGGGAACAGTCAGAATGTTGAAGTTGATAGCTTCAGTTGTCTTCAAACACAATTCACTTTATAGATGAGGAAGTTGAAGCCAGAGGGATGAAGTGTCTTGCCCTAACTTCCCACCGCTAGTATATTGATAAATAGGCCTGAGGCCTGTGGCTTCTAACCTGTAGACCAGAATTCTTCCTGCTGTATTTGCCTCTTGCCTCCCAGGACCCTGACAAGACATCCCAAGACTTTAGGCCACTATTTCCCTCTGAGCCAGGCCCTAAAATTTCTACCATTTGTTGCCTAAGTCCCAGGGCTAAGTTCTAATTACCTTTTCAGTAATTAGAAAAGGTGATATTTTCTATGAAAAAAAAAAAAAAAGCTAATATATGATCCCCAGCTGTGCCTCAGCAGTATGTCTCCACTGAGAGGCAGTGATCAGCTTTAATATGTAAACTCACATTGCTGGGGTCTTAGATCTGGAGGTGTGAGGTGCAGGGTAAGGGTTTCTGTTACCAGCAGATCAAATGTTCTCCAAGTTTCCGTCTGTGTTCCCATGTGTCAGTCACCAAAAGTCAGCTTTCTCCTGAAAAACAAGTTTTGTTTTTGTACAGTTAACTGATAGATGGGTGAAATGAGATAGAGCTCTTTCTCATAGGAAGTGCTTTTTCTGGGAGAATAAAGTGGCAGAATGAATCTGTTGAGGATGCATTTTTGTTGTTATTTTTCCTTATATTGTACACAGCTGAGATGACAGAAGTTGAGATGAGATTGGCAACAAACTGAATTGATCGACTTGGAGAAAAAAATAACAAAAGAACTTCAGTGGAATGGGCTCCTTGGCATGCTGTAGCCCATATTGTGTTCAGAAATGAGGGTAGAAAATGCTTGGGGGCTTATTTCTTAATATGATTTATTATATTATGTCATCTAGTGGAGTATTATGTTTGTTTTCTTTTAATTGCATAGTTATAATTTTTGCACCCTTTCCACCTTAGTCTAACCCAAGTGATCTCCAAGACTGGGTTGTAGGATTGATTTTTTTAAAAATATGTACTTGCTCAATGTATGCTCCTAGAGATAGGGTGGATAATCTGGTTAAAATACCATAACCCTTTAGAGTTGGAAGTATGGTTCAGTGTCACGGGGATT
The DNA here is from genome assembly GCA_963574655.1 of Perodicticus potto. NCBI lineage: Eukaryota > Metazoa > Chordata > Mammalia > Primates > Lorisidae > Perodicticus > Perodicticus potto. The sequence continues at coordinate 7,612 of CAUYRH010003834.1, forward strand.
CAAGTACAATACTTCATTTGAAGTCTGAAATATGCATATTTCTACATCCCCAAACAGGGTAGCACTTCAGATTAATTGAAATCTTTTTCTCAGTTTGGAAAGCTGACGAATAGAATATAGCAACCAAATATGTTCTTGTGGTAGCCATCCAAGATCAGACAATTGATCAGATTTCCGTGTGTTTAATAAAGAACTTTTATATATGTGTGTCATTATTTTTCTTGAAAGTAACAAGGTCCATGCCTCCTCCATGTTTCTTTGTCTTTTCAAAAATTAGTAGTGGTAGCAAAGCAGGTGGTTCCTCATATGGAAGGAGAGGAAAACTATGCATGCTTGAGTTGTGACACTATGGGTTGACATCATAGTATCAATCTTCCTAAACTGAAATATGACAAAATAAAAGAAGTTCACAGTGTCACGGGGTCTAAAGCACACAGCCCATGAAAACGATCACTTGAAGTCTGTTATAGTGATGGAGAGAAAACCATCAAAACTATAGGTAGGGTGGCATATCTGTGAGGAGAGAGTTAGGCTGCATCTTGGTGGGTACATAAAGAAATAAATCTCAGCATGGTCTTCAGCACTATTAAATGCAAGCTGATATTTTTATTTAATAGTAATTTAAAGTATTGGAGATCCCTAAAAAAGAGAAAGTTCTATAAAAAACACTTTATTGAGCATTTCAATTCTTAAACAATAAATTATATATAATTAAAACATTTGTAATACACAAAAGATAAAAGAAAAACATTTGTTATCCACATCCACATATTCACAACCTCCTCTGAAAAAATGTGAATGTATTATTTTGCTCTTTCCATTAGGTCCAATTTAATTACAGACACAAATGGATCCACACATAAATGCAGCTCCTCTCAGCTCAGTCTTTTCCACCTCTACAGAGGTAATAAAGGTCTCTACAGTAAGTGGTTTCTTTTTGTTCATGAGTATATACTTTTACTACAAATTCAGTTATCCAAAATGCATAGTATTATTTCTTTGTTGTTGGAATATTTATATAAATAACATAATATAATACATATCCTTTGGCTGCTTGCTTGCTTGATTCTGTGTTTGATATAGTCAACCTGGATTCTACTTTATTTATTTTAAATACAACATAACATTCCTATTTCTGACTGTACCATGATACAGTTATTTATTCTTATATCACTGGACTTTTGAGTTTCATTTACAGCAATGATTTTCCTGGTACATACAGCCTTCCAATATAGACACTTCTTTCGAGTATGTTCTGTTCGAGTCCCACAGATGTTGAGACTCTCGATTATAGGGTACACATGTTAACTTCAGTAGACATTGCCAAATTGTTTTCTGGAAATAATGGCTCAAGTGCATGTTCCCACTAACAGCATTTAGCAGTTCCCCTAACTTGCTCGTAGTTAATGTTTTGCTCTGGCTGGTTCCAGTTTGCATATCCTTCCTCAACCCGTGCAGTCTCAGCTTACCGACTTTTAAATGGATCTAGCCCTTTCTCAGCAATTTTAACAAAGCCACAGTCTATTGCTCTTTTATCTCCTGGGTGGATTATGCCTGTCGCTAGTCTGAGCTTTATTTTGTGACTCGGTTCTAATAACAAGACTTCTCTTTACTATTAAAGGCACTTGGACCGATGTTCTGAAAAGTAGATTTTTCTAATCTGTCTCAAAGCCTTTTCCTTTACCAATTACGTTAAATGTAGCATGAGACTTAGTATCTGACTTCTTAAATTTCTCTTCCAAGGATTGGCATTCAGCTCCTGAAAATCATTCTGCTTCCCAGGACTTTGATTGATGCTGCTGGGCTTTTCTGTGACACGAGTCTTCATCCCCATGCTTCAACAACCATCTCTTGTCTCCTTTTGGACTTCCTGTCTCTATTTTAAGAAGGTTGCTCTTTATCTGTTACATACTTGAAGGCTCTGTGTTTCCTGACTGGGCTTCCTCTCCTGTCACCTTTCTGACCTCAAGAGCTGGTCTAGTTCCAGAGCAAGTTAATCTTGCTCCTCCATGGACTCTGCTATTGATGCTATTTAAGAAAAAGATTTATTGCTGTCTTCTCTGGGAGTGATTTCATGCTGTTTGTCCAATCTCCTGTAAACTCTTGTCAATTTTTTTGAAACTCTCTTCCTCTTTCAATATGCTTTGAAAATCATAATCAGGACTGCCAGATATTGTAACATCTTCTCCACATATTCCAATGGCCACGTAACAAATAACTCCCTTTAGCCCAAATATCTGGAGTATATCACAAAACTAAAGGCCCAAAGAAAACGTTATAAAGGAAAATCAATCCCTTACAAGGAGATTATTTTCCTCGATTTCATAAGTAATACATGCTCCTTTCAGAAAATTTGTATGAAGACAAGAATTATGAACTTTTTGCAGAAACCCAGATAGAAACATATGCGTGAACATTTTAATTTAGTATATGTCTGAGCACCTGCTAAATGCTGGGAGTAGAAGAAGAATGGTAAATAAATGAAATAGGGATCTACCAGTTCAGGATGTTAAAGTCTACCAGGGCACAGATAAGTAATTAGAGTTTTGAAAAATCGAAAGGCCATTATTTCTGACAAATCCTTTCTGTTGAGTTTTACAGGATGAGAGGAGCAGGCGTGTAAACATCTAGGAGGAGAACGTTACAGGGAAAGGGAAGTACATGTGAAGAAAGTACCTAGGACCGAGAGAGAATTTGTGTGGCAAAATTCAGAAGAGACCCCTCTAATTTAACACGCCACTCTATAGATGAGTCAAGGGGAGTTCAGAATATATACAACCATTATAATGTTCTACCATGCAATTTTAAGATATAACTGGCTTCACATTAATTAAAAGGGATATTTAGAATCAAATAATGTTTTGTTTTATAAAATTGGAAGTATGTATATTGTTTCATAACTTTTTTTAAAGTATAAATCTAGCTGAGCATAGTGGAAGGTACCTGTAGTCTCACCTACTAGGGAGGCTGAGGTGGAAGGATCACTTGAGGTCAGGGATTTAAGGCTTAATGCGCTGTGATTGGACTTGTGAACAGTCACTGCCCTCCGATCCGGCATGGGCAACACAGTGAGACCCCATCTCTATAAACAAAACAAAAACAACAAAACAAACAAAAAAGTTAAACCAAAGGGATTGTTTTCTCTGATACAAAGGCAGAGTAAATATTTACATACAACAAATAAAGACTGATGCCATTCCACCATTCTCCTCCTCAAAATTCTCTTGTCATCAGTGAGGTCCTTCCTTTTCTCGTCATGATAGGAGTGGTTCATCAGATTGTCCTCAAGCAATTCCAATTTTTCTTATCAGTGAGAACCAAAATGTGTCATCCTCCTTTCTATATTTAGGAATTGTAGGAAGCTGTGCTATGACATGTGAGATGTGAGGAGCATCTGTTAAAGAGATGCTAGAATTTGAAGGTGTGAAACGTTTAAACACACGATAAGCTTCAGCTCAGCTTCCTCCTAGGATAACAAAAGGCTTGCAGTAGTAGAGAGCTAATTCTCAGCATATTTCTATGGGGTATCTTTCATTGTCCATAAATGCATAGATGCATAGATACGGTGCGTTGGCTCAGTGCTAAGCTTTGTATGTCTAGCTTGATATTAACAGTAACTCTGAAGGTAGAGGGTTGGCGATTTATATTTTAACAAGTTCCTTATTTAGAACAATCATTTTTCTTGGTGGTAGCTTAACACTTTTACACTCTTTTTTAGGGCTCAAAAAATACATGTGTATATACAAGATAGTTTGGGATTTTTGTGTATCAGTAATACAGAAAATTTCTAGAAATACAAGGTTGGACAGTCAAGTTACTAAGCTTATCCTAGAAAAAGTGCTACATACCTCATTGCTGAGTATCACTATGGTTACCAAATGGCCAAGGTGACTTAGCCATATTCAAAGGTGACTCAGTGATATTCAGCAATGAGGTAGGTAGCACCTTTCTTAGGATGAGTTCACGAACTTAGATATCTGACCTCACATACATGAACCCATCGGTTAAACTTCAATTCCTTGTCTATTTAAATGCCTTTGACTGTTACAGAAAGGCAAGTCTACTGTTTGTGTTGTGTTGGCTCTTTCAGTCTACTACAATCTTGTTTATTATTTAGAGGCCCCCAGTTATCCACTGACGTGACTGTTAAGCAACCTCTCTTAGAGCTTTGGTGTTATCTCCCCCTGTTTTTTCAATCATACTCTCTTAGAAGAGTCTTTAATTTAGGTCCACATCAACAATAAAAGATAATAAAATGATGGCTTTGTTTCTATTTTAATTATGGTAAGGTAATTTATGACTACTTTGTTTACTTAGAATCCATAATCATTATTCACATTTCAGTCTGGTTTAAGCATTTTTTTTTTTTATGGCTGTTTTGGGTTGGATCTTAAGCCATCAAATGTTCCTCAATAAAAGATGGCATTTTTCAGAAATATAGATCTGAAAATTAACGGAATTTGCTTTGCTAAATTCATACTGTGCTTCTTCTTAACTATTATTTTCCTATGATAAATATATTCTGTCATCTCATTCTCATTTCACTTTTGCTTCTTGACCCAAGAATATTGTTTTCTCCATGTTCTGGATGGAGGTTTAAATGAAATGATCAATATTTCACTACTTGTTGGTGGACAAATACAAATATGAATACTCATTTCTTCTTATAGCATTTCCCCTGTCTGCTACACTGTCTTTCTTTCTTGTTATGTTCCTATATTTCCACCCAAATCTGACCCCAATTTTAAATTGGAGCTGAAATCCCACCTTTCTGGGTTTTCCAGATCATCCAATTTGGAATCAATAACTCTCCCTCCAGTAATCACACATCATACTGCAAAAACTCATCACCATCTACCTTGTGTTATATGTAGATTAGGATGTTTTTGTTTTCCCACTGTGAAAACAACTACCAAAGACAGAATTTTATAACCCCCAGGGCGTCTGCCTTATCCATAACCTGTATTCAGGGATATTGAATACTTTAAATGAGAACGTTTCTTAGCCAAGTTATGGATTCCCTTGCATTTACTGGCCTTCACATATTTGTGTCTATCTACTTTGTCAGGAGACATATGAAAGGAAATGAGTAACATCAGTGTTCTTCCATGGAAACTGTGGACCCCGGGGCTTTCAGTTCTGTTTTAGTTTGCAGCTCTGTGTTAGTCAACAAATCAATTAGCCTTTATAAACCTTAGTTGGTTTATCTAAAAAAAAAAAAAGAGATGATGGAATAATTGCAGGGAGCATGACACAGTTCTGTGGCATGAAGAAAGAGCTCAATACATGCTACTTGCTAAAAATTGTAGTAGCTGTTACTGTTCTCTCCCTCAGTAAAGTGTACTTGGGATATCTGTTAGGTATGCAAGGGGACTGACTCAGGGGAAAAAAAATAATAACTAGAAGCCAGATATTTTGATAATATACTATACAAGAAAGCCCCCACAAAAGTAGAAAAGTGAATGTTTCTTTCTTTTTTTATTTTGGAGATAGAGTCTCATTATGTCACCCTCGGTAGAGGGCCGTGGCATCACAGCTGACAGCAACCTCCAACTCCTGGGCTCAGGCGATTCTTTTGCCTCAGCCTTCCACGTAGCTGGGACTTCAGGCACCTGCCACAACGCCCAGCTATTTTTTGTTGCAATTGTCATTGTTGTTTAGCTGGCCCAGGTCGGGTTCGAACCCACTAGTTTCTGTGTATGTGGCTGGCGCCCAACCGCTGAGCTATAGGCACTGAGCCAAATAGTGAATGTTTCTATCCATTTGATGAAAGGATAGTCTTGATGCATGTTAATACATTGTCTCAAGCCAAAAAAGTAAAATTTAGGAAGGGGCCATTAAATAATTCTGCTTGAGTGATTCTACCTTGTTTCTAAGTAGACATTGCCTTCAGAATCTTTATGAAATATCTAATAGATATATTTTGGAGTGGTATCTCAGATATAAATGACAGAATATAATTGGTCATCTTCTTTATGCCAAAGGAATGAAACTGACAACTGATTGGTGAGTATTTTGGGTATGTGTGTGGAGGTTGAACATATAAGGTGTAAAGAAACAAATATTTTTTCCTAGCCTGTAAATTTCTACTTTTCAGACTTTAGGTTTTGTTTTCCATTTATACTAAACATTTTTACTTTTAGCTGATGTTTAGCTCAAAATGTCTCAGATCTCTACCTCACATCATATACAAATATTAACTCAAAATTAGTTACAGAGCTAAAACTCAGAGAAGAAAACATTAAATAAGCAATGGTTTTTTAGATAAGAAAAAAAGGACTCATGAGAAGAGGAATAGATTGCACTTTATCATAATTAAAAACTTTTTTTGCTTCAAATGCATCAAAGAAGTGAAAAGACAACTCAAGAAGTTGGAAAATATATTTATAAATATAATAAGGGGTTTATATTTAGACTGCATAAGGTCTTACAATTCAACAATATTAAGAAAAATAACCCAGTTAAAAACTGGACAAAGGATTTGAATTGACATATCTTGGGAGAAGATGGACCAATAGCCAATATGCACATGAAATGATACTCAAAATGATTAGCCATCAGGAAAATGCAAATCAAAACCATAATGAGATACCTTGTTATGCCCACAAGGATGACTCAAATGAAAAAAAAAGACAAATAAGTATTGATGAAGATGGGGAGAAATTGGAACAATTAAGCATTGCTGGTGAAATTGTAAAATGATGCAGCCAATTTAATAAATATCTTATCAATGCCTCAAAATGTTAAAAATAGAGTTAGCACCTCTTCATCCAAAAATTCCATTCATAGGTATAGAGCCAAAAGAAATGAAAACATACATGGACACCAAAATTTATGTATGAATGTTTATTGCACCTGGTTCCTAATCACCAAAAAGCATAAGCAACACAAATGCCCATCGAGTGATCTGTCAGTATACAAAATGTACTTATGTTTATATAACAGAATGTTATTCAGCAATAAACTGGACTACTATGTACTACAACATGGATGACCCTTGAAAAGATTCAGCTAAGTGATAGAAACTTGTCATAAAAGGCCACATATCGTATGATACCATTGTAATGAAATGTCCAGAGTTAGTCAAATTCATAGATGAGTGGTTGCCAGGGGCTGAGAGGAGAGGGAAATGGCCATAACTGCAAAAGAAGCATGGTGGTAAATTTATTTATTTAAAAAAATACTTATTTATTTATTTTGAGACAGAGCTTCACTCTGTTGCTCAGGTTAGAGTGCTCTGGCATCAATTAGCTCACAACAACCTCAGACTCCTGGGTTCAAGAGATACTCCTGTCTCAGCCTCCCAAGTGGTTGTGACTACAGGCACCTGCCTCAACACCCAGCCAATTTTTCTATTTTTAGTAGAGATGGGGTCTCGCTGTTGCTCAGACTGGTCTTGAACTCCTGAGCTCAGCTGAGCTTCCCACCTTGGCCTCCTAGAGTGCTAGGATTGTAGACATGAGCCACTGTGCCCGGCCCCTGCTACTAAATTTCTATGGGGCCTCCCTTTTTTATGTGGTGAACATATTTTGAAATTGGATAATGGTAATAATTGAACAACTCTTGAAAACACTAAAAACCATTGAATTGTTTAAAGGGGTGAATTTTGAATTTTATGTTATTGTTATACCCGTCTCAGCCTGTAAAGATAGACTCGGACTCCCCTGAGGTAAAAATCAACTGTGATTTATTATACCTGCATGGGGGACCACTGCTCTCAAAGGCAGGCAGCCCGTAGTGGTTGACTTTTTATACATTTTTAGTGCTGCAAGCAAGCTAATACAGAAATGGAATATTGTGGTTAGCTCAGAGCAGGGTTACAGCTTGAGAAATACAGCTTGAGTAAGTTTCTAGTATTGTTTGTTCACTGGGAACTATAGTTTGAGAAACACAGCTTGAGTAAGTTTTCACTATTGTTCGTTCACTGGGAATTGAGGGGGTTTTCGGGAACTTGGGGACTCTCTGTGCCTTCTCGTTCTGAAGCCGTTTCTCCAAATCTACCTGTGGGGGTGGGGTTTGGGGAGCTAACAGGCTTTTACAGTTATAAAAATTACATCTCAATAAAATTCACGGACACACACACACATACACACACATCCTCTAAGGTACCAAACAGAAAACTGAGTCAGAGGCAGTCTCTGGTAGAACTTATTTTTGTAAATAAACTCTTGGCCTTATTCACTATGCTTCTTGAGGAGAATACTGATGTGCATGGAATTTGTAAAGCAGAGATTTACTCTGATCATCTTCATCTACACCAAACAAAAATTGGAGTTTCCACCATCATACTGATGCACATACTAACGCTTTGATACCCCTTAAAGCCACTGTAAATCACTTTTAATCCATTATAAAGGAATATGATGGAGGCCACAATGACTCCAGTATAACCCTTGGAAACCATGCTGCCTGAAGTCTAATACAGACTGCCTTAGCATCTTTTATGTAGCATCTAGCATTCGCAGGATGCAAATTTTGTCTTCTGTTTTTGCTGCAATATTGGTTGTAATTTACCTCAGGGCTTCCTGCTTTCTGCCCCAAGATTTCTCCAATATTGAGAGTTAATAGGTATTGGGAACCTTGGAAGGAGAACATAAGGAAGTAAACTTCTGTGTTCTAAGTGGACACGTTGCAAGTTCATTTTGCACTGTAATGTCTAGTTGTCCCTTAGTTGGCTGTGGTGGTAACCAGTTTAATAACCTACCCTGGATTGTCTTTTCATCCTTTCCTTCTCCATCCTTCCCAGCCATCCCTTCACTTACTGCCTCCTCCTTCTGTTTCCTGGGATCTTTCCTAAAACTAGATATCTCGCATATAAGCCCTTGTCTCAGTGTCTTTTTTTAGGAGATATCAAGCTAAGACTCATTGTTTGACTCTTAGAACCTCTTCTTTTTTTTTTCCTTTTTCTTTTTTGGAGACAGTATCTTGCTCTGTTGCCTCAGGCTAGAGTGCCTTGGCCTCAGCCTCCCAAATAGCTGGGAGTACTGGCATATAGTACAACGCCTGGCCAGTTTTTCTGTTTTAGTAGAGATGGGATCCCACTCTTGTAAGGCTGGTTTTGAACTCCTGAGCTCAAGCAATTCACCTTCCTCCACCTCCCAGAAGGCTAGGATTACCGGCACGAGCCACCATGCCTGCCCGGCTGACTATTAGAATTTCTAAGACTCGAGTAATGTCTTGACTATTCAAGGTTTTTCTGATTCCATATAAAATGATGAATTATTTTTTTGAGATCTTTAAAATATGACAATGGAACTTTAATAGGGATTGCATTAAAATTGTATATTGCTTTGGGTAGTATAGACATTTTGACAATGTTGATTTTTCCCAGCCATGAACATGGTATGTTTTTCCATTTGTTAACATCTTCAGCTTTTTCTTTCTTTAGAGTTTCATAGTTCTCTTTATAGAGATCTTTCACATCCTTTGTCAGATAAACTCTCAAATATTTGATCTTGTTTGGCACTGCTGTAAATGGAATAGAGTCCTTCACTATTTTTTCAACTTGGCTGTTGTTGGTATGTATAAAGGCTACAGATTTATGAGAGTTGATTTTGTAACTTGATACACTGTTGTATTCCTTGATCATTTCCAAGAGTTTTGTAGTAGAATCCCTGGTATTTTTATACAATCATATCATCTGCAAAGAGTGAAAGTTTTATCAGAATGTTTATTGCAGCCCAATTCAATTGCCAAGTCATGGAAAAAGCCCAAGTGGCCATTGACCCAGGAATGGATTAATAAATTGTGGTATATGTACACCATGGAATATTATGCAGCCTTACAGAAAGATGGAGACTTTACCTCTTTGATGTTTACATGGATGGAGCTGGAACATATTCTTTTTAACAAAGTATCCCAAGAATGGAAGAAAAAGTATCCAATGTACTCAGCCCTACTATGAAACTAATTTATAGCTCTCATATGAAAGCTATAACCCAATTACAGCACAAGAATTGGGGAAAGGTGCAAAGGAGGGGAGGGGACGGGAGAAGATGGGTGGAGGGAGGGTAATTGGTGGGGCCACACCTACGGTGCATCTTAGGAGGGTACAGGTGAAACTTACTAAATGTAGAATATAAATGTCTGTACACAATAACTGAGAAATGCCATGAAATCTATGTCAGCCAGTTTGATGAAAATATTTCAAATTGTATATAAACCCAGCACATTGTACCCCATGATTGCATTTATGTACACAACCATTATTTAATAATAACAAAAAACCTCCAAAAAAAAAAAAAGAATTTCTAAGACCCTATGTGAGTTCCTTAATGTCTGTTGTCTCAGTTGCTTCATCTATGTAGAATAATAATAATAAAAGTTGCCCCTTGTGCAGAAATAAGTTGACATTAGTAGGCCTGAGATTTCTCTCCCTAGAGAGGCCTACTGTGGGACTGCCTTTTGGCTGGCATCTGAGATCTTGAATTTAGTGCTGACATAAAATTTCCTCTAAGCGATAAAAGTGGTGCCTAGACTGTACTACCAATATGGTTGATGCTCGATACCTGCATCCTTTTGGTGATTTGGAATTTTGGTACATGGTAGTGTACAGGAGGGAAAATAGCTTCCTTGCTACCCTTCTAGTTTGTTTGGCTGGGATACAAAGTATATTGGCCCAGGTACATTAACAGGAGAAAAGCATAGGAAACGCACAAAATGTTAGACTTGAAGAAAGGTCAGATGACTGAAGCTTGTGCATACTGAGCTACAGAAAGGAACAGGGGATTGAGGCCTGGGATGGGGAGGAGGGGAGAGACAAAGTATGGGGGGAAATATAAATGAATATGGTGAATAAACATTGTCACGTTATGCAGGCAAAAAGTCTTTCGGTAGTAAGGTTGTCTGGAGCAACCTGATACAAATACTTTTCTTCCTGATACAGATACTTTTCCTAATGTAGATTTCTTTTAAAATGTAAATTTCTTTTACAAAAGGACAGCCTTTGTAGAGCTACTACCGTGTCTGTGGTTTCTCAGAATAACCAGCCAAATATATGCCAAAGAAGTATATTTTGGGGTGGCATATTCTGGTCTCCTACAGTCATATTTTGGGGTGGTTGTCTGAGCATCAATAGTAGGTGGAGGATACCTATGTGACTCGCTTCTGCCCACTCCCACTCTCAGCCCCCCAAACCCCCATCTGGGCACTGAGTCCTTAATAGTCTTCCCTGCACAGAAATATTACCCAAGTCTTACCACACTTTTGTTCCTAGGGAAGACTACACTCTGTGTGAGGGAGAGAGCATAAGGAAGCTTGCAGATGGATTCCTTCAGAGTCAGCCTCCTATCCTTTTTTCTTTATTGAGAGTTTATAACTGTGGACCGTTATTGCACTTGACATCATCAATCCTGGACAGGAATGCAATGTAGATTCTGAGTGCAGCAAGTTCCAGAAAACCTCTGAATGTAAGAAAGAGTGGTCTTGGAGACCCCTGACACACCTGCTACGGTTGTGGTGAAGAGATGAGATAAAGAATATAGAAGAGTGTTTAGTACAGTGTTTCTAACCTCCCACTGAATTTTAAGATTTCCTAAATGCATTGAGGTCTCAGTTGTTGTTGGGATTCCCTACTTAATCCTGTTTACTGTGTCTATGGTTCATATCAGCATTTCAAGAGATATAAAGTGATAGATTGGTATTAGAAGTACTAGGATTTGATTTTAGCTCAATAACGCTGAATGCAATTGCTTGAAAAGCCTGGTCCTCCTCCTCTATCTTTGATGCAGCCAGTAGAAAATGAAGAACAGGAGCTAATGATGCTTCTATTCTTGTCAACACAGGGCTCTTCCCCACGCACTCCACTTAAAGTCATAGGTTTGAAGATGTTTTCTATTGTGCTGCTCCTTCTACTGTTCATTTCTGCAGCAACGCCGTTCTCCATTTGGAGTAACCTTCCCTGCCATCATATTGCCCGTCTCCCCCAGTTCAGCATGAATGGGCTCACATGTTCTCTTTGTGAAGTTGTTAGGGCGTACTTGAATCCTGTTGGTCTCTCAGGGGATAGAATGCCCTTGTTTTAGTTTTTCATACCATGGATTTGAGTGTAAACATCTGGATTCTGCATATGGCTTTGCTCTTAACTTTCAGATCTTGAGAAAGTTACTTAGGTTTTCTGGGGCTCTGTGAGATAATCCATAACATTAACAATTTTACCAGAGGTTGTTTGCTGAGCTATAGTGGAATAAGGAACACATGTGTTAAAATACTGGTGAAGCATTGTGTGGAGACTAAAACACCAATACTTTGCACCCGTGTTTGCATTTTATATATATATATATATGTATTTTTTTTTCTTCCTTGCTGCATAGTTTTATGTTGCCATTAGGTCTTACTTCTTGTTTTGTGTCTTCAAATATATTTACCATGAAGGTTGAGACTGCCTCTTCTACATTTTGACATTCCCTATTAGCAAAGTGGTATGCAATTATTTGGGGCTCAGTAAGAATGTTACAGTGTTTATTGAGGAGGTTCTGTGAGTTTGGAAACTGATTCATTGGGATTTTTGGAAGAGAAGAATTCATCGGGTAGAGAATAACTGCTTCACCTACAGAATGGGAGCTAATGAAGCGGCAGACTTTCAGGGTTATTATGGGGGAGTCAAGTCTTCTACACTGCTGGTTAATGACTCCTTAATTTTTGGCTGCTTTAGAAGTGCCCTCCTGGCCTGTAATTTTGTTTCATTAATTATGCTCAGATGTAGTAGTACCTGAGACAAACAACCTTTAGATTTCCATTTAACCTTCAGCATTGGCAACTATTTATTACTAACATGAATAGGGCTACTAAGTTCATTATTAATAACTTAAGCCTTTTCCTCCCTGAGACCTAAAAAGAGCCATATAGTAGTGACGTATGAAAATGCATGTGTTGTAAAGAAGCCATGATGCAGAATATTTACTTCTGAATAATAAATAATTATTTTAGCCATTGTTTCATTTACAAACATTTTAGTTTTTATTATGTACCAGAAAATGTTATAAAAACATTTAAAATATTAACTACTTTAATCTTTGTATACTCTTTGCAAGAGCTGTGATCATTGCTTTTATTGTATAGATTAAGAAGTTGAGGCATAGCATGGTATGTGAATGATCTAAAGTCACACAGACGTGTAAGTGGCTAAGCCTGCAAAAAACAGTATTGTTGTACATTTTGTGCCCTTTGCTCTCTGTTCTGTCCTGTTTTCTGTTATTGCCTGTGTATTTATCTATTTGCAGATATATGCATTTATGGTGGTTTTGGTTTTAATTGTTTTAGGAACAATGGGCTATTGCATCGAAAGAAAAAGAGAGATCTGTTGTGTGGATTTGTAATTTCTAAAACTTACTTTGCATTCCTATATTTCCACTTTTTGTTATAAATACACTCAAGAAGAAAAATTGGTCTTTGATAAAATATTGATAGATTTGGAACACTAAGTAAATAAGTAAATATCTCCAAACTTTTTTTTTTTCAAGGAAGCACATAACCTTTATTAATACTTCCGGCCTGGAAAAGACCCTGGGCCAGCCAGCACCAGGGGCGGATCCCAAGGATGTGGCCTGTACTGCCCAGCAGACCAGGCATCAATGCAGAAACCCTTAGGACAGGCAGGGGACAGACTCCAGTGTGGTGCTTAGCATTTCCCAAGAGGGCAGTGCTCTGGTTGGCTCCCAGCTTCTGCATATTTGCCTCTAGCCCCATATCCAAGCTTCAAGCTGGGGCCCCTAAGCCTGGAGGCCTGGCCAGGAAGAGCCCTGAAGCATAGCAGCCTGGCCATTCATAAAGCTGTGAGCTTCAGGGAGCCCTGGAGGAGGAAAGAGGAACTCAGAGGCAGGACAGCCCTGAACCTAGCTCCCCAGACCCCTGACTGCAGGAAGACCATTCCCATAAGCAGAACCTGCAGGAGTGAGACTATATCTCCAAACTTTTTAAGCTGATGCCGTGAGAGCATCTGATGGGAACCTCCACAGACCACCCTTACGTAGGCACCTTGTCAGGAGCTTGATAGTCTCATCATAGCTGACCTAATATTCACTGTCCTTGTTCACTTCGTGTATAATCCAGCATTAAAAGCATAAGGTATAAAAGGATGAGAAGATTATGCTCCACTTTACTTATTCAACTAGATTATTATGCCTTGACCTTTTGACCAAATCGGATTCATCTTCTCTCTCCCTGCTCTTCCACCCATTGTAATAGTGCAGCCCAGATCTAATGGGCTGTGAGTCTGTGAGTGATAAGAACACAGAGAAGAGAAGAGTGGCCAACACGATTAACATTTTATTTGTGGTGTAATTTCATTATAATTAACATTATGTAACTGGAGAAAGATGGTGTTTGCACCTCTTCCTGGAAGATGTTTTTTAAACTACTGGCAGAAAGGAGATTAAATAGTAAATGAAGACCTATTTATTGAAAATTGTTTCTACATCCTGTGTTGCTGGATTCATTTGTTTGTTTCACAAACCACAGTTAATTTAGGAAGGAAAATAAGCAATATGCTTAACAAGCATTCTAAGTAAATTTGTTTGCACTGCTCTGAAGTACAATAGTTGAACTTTTGATATTTGCAATTTAGAATATTGCTAAAAAGATCTGTAAATGAAAGGTGCTCAAATGGCAAACACAAAATGTTTCTTTTTTCTAAAAATTACCAACAGAATTTGAAGTTAAGCAAATGGTTTTATATTTATTATTATATATATAATACAAAATAATGTATTTTGTATTTAGAAAAAGGAATTTTTAAATTTATTACAAGTAAGTCATTTTCAAAAACACATTGGCCAAATAATTATATAATAAATTTATGCAAATTTATATCAGATTACTCTAGCTAAGGAATTGGCAATCTATGGCCCATTGGCCAAATTTCGTTCTCTATTTCCTTTTGTATTACCCCCAACCTACAAATGGTTTGAAATTTTTAGATGGTGGGGAAAAAAATAAAAAGAGTAATATTTTATGACATATTAAAATTATATAGCATTGAAATTTCAGTGTTCATAGTAAATTTTTATTGGGACTTACTTTCATTTATTTGTTTATGTATTGTTAATGGCGCTTTGGCCCTGCAAGGGTAAAATGTAATAGTTCTGGTGGAAATGGCCTAGGATGGTGAAAATATTTATCACCTGGCTCTTTACAAAAAAAGCTCGCAGAACTCTGACCTGGCAAATAAATGAAATGATATTATCAATAATAATAATTATTGCAGGGACAAAGGCCCATGACCCCTTAAAGGTTTGCTGAAAATCACTGACAGGAGGCAGACGGATTGATAAGAGAAAGGCATACACGTTTATTTAATGTGTACACACAAGTGTTTTTAGCATAATGACCCAAGGATACAAGGACAGATTGTCAAATTTTATGATTAGATTCAATAAAATATGAACAGCCATGTAGACATATGACTGGACAAAAAGGATGTGATCTAATGGTATCAGACAGAGTGGGGCAACCCAGCATGGGCTGTCTATCTGCAGTCTTGGCTTCTGAGCAGCATCTCTTCCTTCTGGGTTTGGGGCAAGACCCTCACTAGAATAGGTCATAAAGACCTATAGTCAAACAAGATAGGTCAGATAATTTCTTTTTTTGTTGTTTTTAGTCCCCATTTTTATTTATTGTTTGAAGTTCATTGAGGGCACAAAGAATTAGGTTACACTGATTGCTTTGTTAGGTAAAGTCCCTCTTAAAATTGTGTCACACCCCCAAGAGGTGTGTCAAACACCGTAACCACCCATCTCCTCCATCCACCCTCCCGCTGGTTCCCCTACCCCCCACCTTGAATTAATTTAGATTGTGTACTGGCTTCATATTAGAACTGAGTACATTGGATTCTTGCTTCTCCATTCTTGTGATACTTTACTAGGAAGTATATGTTCCAACTCGATATATGTTCCTTATGATAAAATGATTTTTTTCTTTTTTTCTGGGTAGATGCCCAGTAATGGGATTGCAGGATCAAATGGAAGGTCTAATTTGAGTTCTTTGAAGATTCTCCATACTTCCTTCAGATAATTTCTTTTTTCTTTTCTTGTTTTTGTGCTTATGCCTTTATTTCTTTACTAATTTTTTTTTTATTAAATCATAGCTGTGTACATTAATGCAATCACGGGGTACAATGTGCTGGTTTCGCATACAATCTAAAATAGTTTCATCAAACTGGTTAACATAGTGGATAATTTCTTGCTGGACAGTTTTTACACAAACTATTTTAGGTTCTATGGCTGGCTCTCAGGGAAAATGAGTTCTATCTTTTATGATACACCTTGGGAAAGAGGGATTCTGGTTATATGGCTAGTAGCAGGAAAGAATGGGACTGGGAGACAGGAGAACAAGAGAAGTTCAGAGGAAAACTTCTGCTTCTTAGTCCTTTATTTTGGGGTACCATTTTCTGAGCCCCCCAGATATATATTATTTCTGATCTTTCAAATGACTACAATATAGATATATAATTGTCATAATTTTATAGGTCAACAGACAGGTTCAGATGATTAAGTAATTTGCTTATTTAGACTAGGGTTTTGATAAAATCTTTAAAGCAACATGTAATATATGTATGTGAATGACTATTAGAATTTAGACCTATTCAAAAACAGCATTGTCAAGTGTATTCCCTGCACTCTATTCCAGTATTTTTATAGTTTCATGTCTTAAGTTTAAATCTTTTATCCAGTGAGAATCAATTTTTGTTAATGGGGAAAGGTGGGGGTCTACTTTCAGTCTTCTACAGGTTGCCAGCCAGTTCACCCAGCACCATTTGTCAAATAGGGAGTCTTTCCCCCCACTGAAAAAATGACAATAAGTGGCTTGGTTCATCTCTTGGTTCTCTATTCTGTTCCATAAATCTACCTCTCTGTTTTTGTGCCAGTACCATGCTATTTTGATCACTATAGATTTATAGTATAGCCTGAAGTCTGGTAATATGATACTTCCTGATTTGTTTTTATTACTGAGTAATGCCTGGGAGAATATTTTATGAGCAGGACTCCCGGGCAATTGAAGCAACACCAAAAATATATTACTGGAATCTCATCAAATTAAAAGGCTTCTGCACAGCCAAGAGCACAGTAAGTAAAGCAAACAGACAACCTTCAGAATGGGAGAAGATTTTTGCAGGTTATGCTTCCAACAAAGGTCTGATACTAGAATCCACAAAGAACTCAAACTAATTAATAAGAAAAAAACAAATTACCTCATTTCTACATGGGCAAAAGACTTGAACAGAAACTTCTCTGAAGAAGACAGGCGCATAGTCTACAAACACATGAGAAAAATGCCATCATCTTTAATCATCAGAGAGAAATGCAAATCAAAACCACTTTGAGATATCATCTAACTCCAGTAAGAGTAGCCTACATCACAAAATCCCCAAACTACAGATGTTGGTGTGGATGTGGAGAGAAGGGAACACTTCTACACTACTGGTGGAAATGCAAGCTAACATGACCTTTTTGGAAAGAAGTTTGGAGAATACTCAAGGAACTAAAAGTAGACCTACCGTTCACTCCTGCAATTCCTCTATTAGGTATATACCCAGATGATCAAAAATCACTTTATAGCAAAGATATTTGCACCAGAATGTTTATTGCAGCCCAATTCATAATAGCCAAGACATGGAAACAGCCCAAATGTCCATTAACCCATGAATGGATTAACAAATTATGGTATATGTACAGTATGGAATACTATGCAGCCATAAAAAGATGGAAACTTCACATCTTCTGTGTTTACCTGGATGGAGCAGGAACATATCCTTCTTAGTAAAGTATCTCAAGAATGGGGAAAAAAGTATCTAATGCACTCAATACTGCTATAAAATCAAGATATAATCACATATGCATTCATATGAAGGATAAAACTTAACTATGGTCCAGAAAGTAGGAGGGCAGAGGAGAGAGAGGGGAGGGGAGGAGAGAGGCCGAGAGGAGGGAGGGTATTTGGGGGTAACCTAACCTAATGTGCATAATGCAATCTTACATTTCAAAACTATTAAGAAAAGAGTATAATTGTCTTACCACAACAAATAAGTAAGTGAGTTGATGGATGTGTTAAATCAGTTCGATGTAAACATTTCACATTGTATATCACATCAGTACACTGTACCCCAGAAATGCATCAATTAACAAAGTTATGATTTAATAAAGAAAAAAAAAAGCAAAAACTGGAAGGTAGGCCTTTAGTATCTCAGAGATGGGGCCCAGGGGGGCACAAGGGGGATCATCATTCATTTTCTTCTCTTAGTCTCCAAATTTCCTGTAGTCCAAAATGATGATTTTTATAATCAGTCCCCCAAAATAAAAAATTAAAGATTATGGTAGCTGAAAAGAAATAAAAGCATCATTTTAAATCTTTTGAAAATAGGATTGTCTTCTATCACCTCTTAATAATTATTACATAGGAGTAGGTTGATTGATTTGAACGTGATCATTCAGAATGTGTAGCTTGGGCTTTGGACATCCCAAATTAGTACACAGTTTCCTATTAAGGGGAAATCGTGATTCATTTTGATGGTAGATAATAGAATCATTTTTCTGTGTCTGTGTGGATTGTTTGTCTTTGTTTTGCATAAGAATGGTTACAAATTAGTACAAGTTTATTTCGAGGACTCTAATACAACAGTTTTGGGGAGTTGGCCTGTAGGTTCTTTGCTTGGAACTCCTTGATTTATTGTGGGAAAACAAATGGCAAAGGTGATGGTAGTTCATAGTAAGAGTTTATTGAACCAGGTTTATGAAAGGAGGTGAGAAGTTATTTATGCATTACACTACTTATCTCTTAATCACCCTTGCAGAACTACAGCACCACAATAAATGATTATTTCAGTAGGATGTGGTGATAATGGATTTTGGGTGTTATGTAAAAATGGTTTAAGAGGAGATCCACTTCCCAGGATATTTAGCCTAACCTTAAGCCTGGTAGAAGAGGGAACCATTGTATTTATTGAAGAGCTTCCAGAAATCCATTATTAAAATATTGTTTAATGATACCTGTTAGATAAACTACATTTCAGTTTTTAGAGGACATTAAGCTTATTAAATGGCTTCTCTGAGGATCAAGGCTGTAATTACACAGTGTTAAATATCAGAATAGCAGCTTAATATTTATATAGTTGTCTGGATATTTGAAAAATCTAATCTTTTAGGCTTCTTTAGACACAGCTGAAAGATCAAACCAATCTAGTGGTTTGATGGCAGAGTCTATGTCTTATAATATCTTTATATCTATACATGACTAAATGTTAGCTAAATATTATTATTTTAGCTAATATTTACTGAGCACTGTGTGCCAGAAATCATGCTAGTTTTTAGTCAATACCTTGTTTACTTGTCAAAGAACCTTGGTGAAAAATTATTAATAATCATTAATAATTCATTCCAGTTACAGGGTTATAAAAAACAATAAAAGTATTTGAAATTAACATTCAACTATCTCAGACTTCAAAGCCTGAGATCTTTTCCACTATGCTGTGTTGTAAAGCATATTCCAAATGTTTGAATGTGTGAGTACATGAGAGGCTGTCAGATGTTGTCAGGAAAACATCATTATCCTGGAATGTCCATCTGTTCTCAACCTAAAGTTTCTCTACTCTTAATTCTGCCACTGTGGTCAGCATTATTAAGCTTTTGCAGAAATCAAAACTCTATTTATTTGTTTTGAAAATGTATAGTTTTCAAACAATCCCAGTTATTCCTTATGATTGAACAGATCAGCTGCCACCTGCCCTACACAGCAGTGTGACTAGCAGCACAGGTGTGGTATTTTTGCTTTAATTAAGATGGCTTAAAAAGAAAGACTCAGTTTTCTAAATGCCATTTGTTGATATAAAACTAAATATTAACACTGCCTCAAGTGCCATAGAGAATACAACTTGACAAGCTCTCGTGTATACCTTACATGATTTTCACAGCAATACTGTTGGTCACACGGACAACAGACATTTTATAACCAAGAAGGGGACAGTTAAGAGAAGGTTTAAGTGATCTGTCCAAGTATCATAGCTGGAAACTCAAACCTTCTGACTTAAACACCATGCTGAGAAGTGCCTAGCTTTGAAAAGGCAATACTGGGGCTCACATTATGGAAATGAGCCATCTTTCCCATCCTCTATGAAGATAGGATTGTATAGATATAAGATTCTTCCCTTACAGAGACTGACTTTGTCACATGAACCATCAAAACACACACAGGTACACACAAAGGAACACGTAGCATGTACGTTTATTATGGATAATGATGCTCTGGTTTTATACTGTCCCATCGAAATGTGATGTGAGTCACAAAGGTAATTTCAACTTTTTCAGTTGTCATGGTAAAAAGTAAAGTGAAGCAGTTGAAATTCATGTTAATACTTCATTTTAACACAACCTGTCCAAAATATTATAATTTCAGCTGTACCAATATTAAAACAATTGCAAATGAGATATTTTGCATTAAGTTTTTGTACTAAATCGTCAGTTTGTGTTAATACTAGCCACATTATAACTTTTCAGTAGTCACCTCTGGCTAGAGGTTGCCAGTTTAGTACAATCCAGCTTTCATGTGTAGGCCGACAGAGGCTCTGAGAGAAAAGGGAAGGAGAAAGCTTTTCCAACTTCTCTGTATATCTTGTCATTCAGATGATCTCTTTTATGTTTAAATGTAAATGTTTATGTAAATGTCTTTTCAGATTTTTAACCTAACTGGCTAGTCATTTCACTGTTTGATATTCAACCCTCTGATAAAGAGTTTCTATTTTCAAGAGTTCTCTGAGGAAGCAGAGAAAGGAAATACATAAACATGACTCCAGTGATTGGAACAAAATTAGAAGATTCCCGAGGAAAAATTGTTGCTATAATTTAACAAACGTACCTCAGTAACATCCAAGTCTCATGAGACGCAAATTGTTTAGTTTGGCTTAACATCAAATGAATGTGCTTTCTCTTCACTTTTTCCTCCTCTTTTTATTATTTAACTTAAAATGAATGACTGATGATGATTAAAATGTAATTTAACTATAGAAAGAAAAGAAAAAGCCAGTAATTATTTAAACTACACTTTAACTCATTCAGTCAACTATGTATTGATAAAATTATGATAATGTGATCCAGATTACAAGGATTTTGGTATTTTTCCATAGTCTTTTAGGTACTTATTATTGCATTAGAAAGCATTACAATAAAATTGGCATATAAGGTTATATAGAAGTGTTCTCAACTGACAAGGCTTACCAGACTGCATTTAAATATCATGTTTTAAATGTAAATATATGTAGTGCACACATATATTTTTTTCAAATATTCAAGAATACGATTCTTTTCTGAGGCTTGTCTGAAATTTTGTAGTATTTCCTCAAAGAACTTGGTCACATCCCAGTCATCACTATCAATGATAATATAAACAATGACATAAACAACAACTAAGATTTAAAGACCATGTTCCTAGCAGAAATATTTCCAAGTTAAAGAAAATGTACTTTTCACTTTTTATAGCTAGGACCCTACAAAGAGTTTGTGCTAATGAATCCACTCAGCAAAATGTATCTGACCGCATTTATCAATAGTCTAAAACTTTCGATCTTTGGCAATTCCAGAGTCAGAATACATTGTGTGAAAATATTTGTTTTCATTTGCAGTTTTTGTTATCATTAAGATAAAATCTTATTCTTAGTTGTGTCATGTTCTACTTCTCACTAACAGTGAAGGACTGACCAGGAGATTAGCAAATTGTAAATGAGATGAATTTATAGGTTAAAAAAATCATAAAGAAAAGTTGAATTGCATAAAAAGATACAGGCACTTTTGACTCTGGAAGACGGATTCTATTTTTATGAAAAGCCCCTCTTCCTTTTGAAATTGAGCACTTTTGATTGAAATCAGTTTGCACGTTAAGAAGTTGATTAATAGGGAACCTGTTAGGAATATTCAAACCATCCAAGCATGGCTAGCAGCTCTTGCTGCTATGATTATATTTTTAGACTAAATGGGGGTCAGACTGAACAGTGTCAAGATATGACAGCTCTTAAACATATACTCAGAGAAACCCCAAAGGGGTGCCAAAAATTGACGGGGTTTTATTTTTACATACCAGAGTCTTAACTGTTTCAGATCTGAAATCTCATGTTGACTTTTCACTCAATAAAATCATATTGCTATTGAGTATTTTATTGTCAGTAGATGGCATTCTCAACTGAAAACGTACTTTATAACTCCACCTTGTGGCCTCTGCATAACCTTTTAAGTGGTTGATTAAAAAGCCTTTGCCTCTTTTTTTTTTTTTTTTTTTTTTTGCAGAGTTGTGATATATTCTGTGTTCTCCCTCAAGGCTATATGCATTGATTAGCATATAGACAGCAATTCTGAATTAGGCCAATACAAATCAGTATGTAGTATTTAATTTAGGAATAATACCCACTTACCTAAGAATTATCTCTAGTGAATCAGGACATGCATAGATGGTTTGAGAAATAAAATGCTTTGGGAATCTTGGGACCATTTTCTAAGTGCTTATTTCAGTGACCTCACCCCCATTTAACAAAGCAACAATATGATAGAATTCTAAGATGATAGATTTATTCTAGAAATAATAGTTATTATTAGTTGCAGGGACATGAAGCTTATCTAGCTTACCCCTCTAACTTTGTAGATGAAAAAGTAAGCTCATTATACAAAAATCTTTTTCAAGAAAGTCACTGGAAAAGTCTGGACTTTCTTTTCTTTTTTTTGAGACAGAGCCTCAAGCTGTCACCCTGGATAGAGTGCTGTGGCATCACAGCTCACAGCAACCTTCAATTCCTGGGCTCAAGCGAGTCTCCTGCCTCAGCCTCCCAAGTAGCTGGGACTGCAGGCACCCGCCACAACGCCTAGCCACTTTTTGGTTGCAGCCGTCATTGTTGTTTGGCAGGCCCGGGCTGGATTCAAACCCGCCAGCTCAGGTGTACATGGCTGGTGCCTTGGCCCGTTGAGCCACAGGTGCCGAGCCAAGTCTGGACTTTGTAAATGAGTCCAGTGGGTTCTACTTTCTCAGAATTATTTGTGCCTTATTAGAATAAGAAGTGATATCCACAGTAAAAGATAGAAGAAAAGCAAACAAAAAGTCACTTGGAAAATCTACATATACAATTAGTATTGGTAATGTTGTTTTCACTATTCCAGTTATGCCCTATAATTCCTTAGTCTATTAAATATCTAATAGATTTTCTTTGTTTCAGCTAATAATTTGTTAAGTAGTTTCTGAAATGGCAACCTACCCTTTGGCAAGAAAACCAGTAATGGATATGCATTTGAGAAGTTTTCATTGTGTCTAGCTAAGACTTATGAACTTCATCAACTTGGGGTGTTAGTCTCTGCTTATCTTATTTATAATCAGAGTTACTTACCCAGTTTGCCTTTATTCCAGAGACTGTACCAAGAAATCTTTGATGGAGATCTATGCTGATGATTCTAGTGAAAAAATTCATTAAATATCCCTTTATGGAGCTGACAAGATTGGGCATAAAACCTAGAATTAGGAAAAAGTACAATTATTTTCTTTAGCATGAGACATATGCATTGTTGATTGCCTTTGTTATAAAGAAATTTTCTTTAATCTTTATCAGTTTCTCCAAAAGAAGCTTGATCATTTATCAATGTGATTCTCATAAAGAGCACATCGGCCTGGCATTTTCTTTCTCTCCTCCTTTTCTCTTGCTTAGTAAGTAGCACTCATCTCTCTGTCAAAGGGGCATGTGATTGTATTCCTGGTATTTGCTCACTCAGAAAAGATTCGCTTTATGCTAAATGGAGACCAGATACTTGCCTTTATTGTTACTTGAAGCTTTGACAAAATCTATTCACTTCCTTTAAACAGTATTACCCCGAGTTTATTTTCTTGGGGAAAAAGGCCATAGTTGTTTAGAAAAATTGAATTCTCATTTATCTTGGCTTATCTGTGATACAGAGAAGATCTGTTGTCTCAAGAGTTCACAAAAGAACAAAGTGGAAGAAAAGACCCGTAAGTCTATACATTTCAGAAACAAGAAAAATTCATTTTTGCCTGTTCTATTTGTCCTTTGAATAGAGTTTGGAACGAATGATTCTTGTGAATATTTGAGATTTAATGATGCAAACATTATCACCCTGTATGTTTTTCTAACTATGAAAGCTTTTGCATTACTAGGATAACCTGAACACTGTTTCAAGAAGTTTATTACTATGGAAATTAACTTTGATGCAGTTACAAACACAGAGCCTCAAATACATGTCCAGGAAGGGAATATCTCAACTGCTTTTTCAATATACTATAGTAAATATTTAAAATAAATCTGTCAAAGTTTTGAATAAATTAACAAGTTTTATTTTTATTTTTATTTTTCAATAATTCCCATGATTCTTTTCATAAATCTTTGAACCATTCTTTCTGCTTAAAATAAGATTTCTCCCCTGTGCAAATTGGATAGTGTATTAACTTGTCATTAAGAGGAACTCTGCTATCCTACATAATGAACACATGATTACGTGTTTAGATTAATGGTTACTATGCCAACTAAGATAACTGGATTTCAGTAAAATGATCTCACTAGATTTTAAATTCTGGTAACTTAGAAATAGCAGGAGCATCTATTATTGTTACCGGAATTTCTTTCTTTAGTAGGTCCTTGGTCTCAGGGATTCAAAGAATGTACCCACAGACCACAGATCAGTGGTAAGATAGGATTTTATTAGACAGAAAGGAATACAGGAGTAAAAAGCACCAGAGCTCCTGGACAGAAAGACTAAAAAGCATCAGAGCTTCTGGCAGAGGGAAAGACCCAAGTGGGGAGTCTCTGCGTGGGCTCTTTGTCTAGGGGTATTAGGTCTTGAGAATTACACTTGGCCAGGACTTGGCAAATGGAAACATGTTTTGAACATTGCTCAGGGCATAAGGTCAGGGTGTTCCCTTCATGAAATTCCCTAGGCCTAGGAAAACTGTAGTCCCTTGTTCAGCCTTGAATGGGGAACACTGTATCATTATTATGCATGGTCCTGAGGTAATTCATTTATTTACTATCATTTATTTCATGTTAAGTAATTAATTTATTAGTAAATAACACCCAGGTTTTCAGGGGCAACTCAGAGAGGCGTTGTTCTAATAGCTGGAAGGCAAAAATGAGCACCATCCATTTTCCAGGGCACGCTACAGTTAAGTTGAGGAGATGTATCAGTATACCACCTAAAATGTAGTGCAGAAAGAAATGGGGTAGCAGATGCAGCTGTGAACCAGTTTAATTCAGTGGAGAAGGGCTTAGGAAATTGAGATTGGTCAAATTGATTTTTGAGGGATGTTAAGCAAGTTCTTCTTTAAGTATAAGGTACTACATATTGCACATGGTATTATGAACATACCATGTAGCAGTAACACAATCATCATGAAGTTATAGGATGATCTCATTGGGAGCATTTGATAGATGTACACCCTCTGAATCACTGCTGAGACTGTAATTTGACAACACTGATATGTAGTGGGGAAGAAATAGTTTTGTGTTAGTCTTCAGGAAGGAGTGAGCATTTTTAGGTCATTATTTGATCACCTACTTTTTCTTTGGGGGCTCAGGAATACTCTTTTAAGTATTTTCCTCAGAAATGTAATGTGGACCATGCTTTGTTCAGAGTGCAACAGAAGAAAAGACATACTGGGGCCGACGTGCTGTGCAGGATGCCTGGTGTTCCCAGCCTGTGCAGCCACTGTTTCTGGGCTCTCAGGCCTCTGGCTATCAGCAGGGAAGTCTCCACCACCTTCGACCTCGTCAGCACTCTCAGTATGGTGGCAAGTCGGGTTGCACTGCGGTGATTCATCACCTTCTCCTAAAGTTGCACCCTGACTTAATTCCACACTTGCATACTGAAAAATGCAACATCTTGATTAACTTGATTAAGGAATGTAACAAAAATCACAGCATTCTGAATTTTTTTGGTCATTGCAATGATCTTGCGTGGAAGATGAGAAAATGCTTGCAGAGAGCAGACATTGAAAGTAGGACCAATCCAGGGGTCATGGTGATGCGATGAGAAAGAGACTTTTTAGAGGACTGAGGACTCTGAAAAATATGTTCTGTTTCCACTGGATGCCTTGGCTGAGAGAAGACACTTGGCTGATAGCTGAAAGAGTCCTCTCTTATTTGGTCTGCAGAATCCTTTGACTGGAAAGTGACCCATGAGAAACTGAACCATGGAGGAACCTAAAAACCCTGGATTC
The DNA here is from genome assembly GCA_963574655.1 of Perodicticus potto. NCBI lineage: Eukaryota > Metazoa > Chordata > Mammalia > Primates > Lorisidae > Perodicticus > Perodicticus potto. Next base: position 33,793 of record CAUYRH010003834.1, read on the forward strand.
TGAGTGTTTGTTGGGCAGAGCCTTTAGTACTATCTCTCCTGTACCAACAAACCTGACCTCTGCCATGTTCCTCCCCTTTGTTTAGAACCAGTTAAGATTTGAGTAACTTATCTCCCTTAATAAAATTAAGTAAAAAAAAAAAGAAGAAAACGACATATCTCAAACTAATATTTTTATTCATTTATTTGCTTTTATTTCATTCATAGTATCTATTAGATGGCAGGCCCCACACTAGGTATTGGGAATAGATAGCGTAGATGCCACAATCATTTGGGTTAGTGCACAATTAGGGCTACAGTCACAAATCACTCACATTGATGATATATATTGTAAATGCACTGAAGAAGCAACCAATGCTGTCCTGTAACAGTAAACTACGATACGAGGACCTGACTTAGGGTGTCAGGGGAGTCTTCTTTGAGAGAGTGAGTGGGAAGTGGAAAGCCACTGAATGGAAGAGAGTTAAGACAGAGCATGCCAGAGGAAACACAATGTACAGAACCCCTGAAATGGGAAGGAGCATGGCAAATTTCAAGAAATGAAACTTGTTCAATGTAACTTCACTACAGAGAGCAAGGTGGAGGATGGTGGAAGATGAGGTGGTATGAGTGTTTGGCAAAGGCTAGATGACGCAGGGATTTGTAGGCCAATTAAAGAATTTTGGCCTTTTTCCTATAACTAAGGGGAAGGCCAAGCATCTTGAGAAGATTGGGCAGGAGGAGTGATCATACTGGCCACTGGAGAGGGAAAGGACAGGAGGGGTCAGAAGGGAGTGCAGTGAGAATGTTCTGCCTGGAGTTGCAGATGAGAGATAAGGGTAGGTTGGGGGGAGGCGGCGGTGGAGATAAAGAGATGTGGATGAAGTATAATGGGCGAGACTTTGTGGTGAGTCGGCTGCTTAGAAGGGGTGAGAGAGGAGGTTGTGTGCAACCATTATCTTTCTGGTTTGTGAAGTTGCATAAATTATGGTGGTATCATTCCCAACATTGGAAATGGACCCCTGTGAGGAGAGGTTGGTATAGGAAGTCATGTGTTTGTATTCAGACATATTGAGTTTGACTTCTCTTAAAAGTATGCAAATGGAGATGTCAGAAGTCAGTTGGCTGTGTGAGATGAAGCTCAGAAAACAGAGTCTGTGGACAAAACATAGCAGGCGGAGAAATGTAAACAAACAAAAAAAAAGTTAAGTCCAAACCATCATCAATATCACCTGGGGTTTAAATTGGGAAAAGTTTACCGTAGGCGGCCAAGTGTAGGGGCACATGTTTACAGTCAGCAGCTCAGGAGGGTGAGGCAGCAGGCTATCTTGACGCTGGGAATTTTGAGGCCACAGTGAGTATGATTGTGCCTGTAAACAGCCACTGCCCTCCAGACGGGGCGACACAGTGAGACCATGACTTAAAAGGAAAAAAACTGTACGAAAACATACAGCAACAACAAAAAGAATGTTAGTGTAAAACTTTCTGAGGATAAGTAAAAGAATCTAAATCTTGGATTACCCTCGTACTTTCTAAAATTAAATAATTGTTGCACAAATTATCTAACCTTTTAAAAAGTTAGATTTTAGGTTTAAAAAAATTGTAGCTCTAGACTAAAAAACTGGCAGCGATTTTCAAGAAATGATAAGAAGGGAGTCTTTCATGTATTTCATAAGGAATGAATATTGTTGTTCTTTATTATCTTATGAAATTTAGGCCTTAATTTCAAGTGAGATAGTTTTGACTTTCATATAAAGATTAAATAATTAATTTTGCTTATTTGAGCATATTACAGGATTAGAATCTTTGCTTATTTTACATGTTTAGATATAAATCAGCTTGTAAGCCTTTTAAAAAATAGATTTACTGTGACAATTTTCTTGCTATGCAGGGTAACTTATTAAACAGATTTTATATATAATAAAATCAGGTCTCTGTAATTCAGTGAAAACACTTTTTCTAACATGACTTGCCATTGAGAATTTTTTTCTAAATGTAGGGATACCACTGGACTGCAATTGACTACTTTCATGAGAAAAAAGTCTAGGTTTACTACTTATTTTAAAATTGATTTTTTAAAATTTGTAAGCAATGTTTAATTTAACTTGAGATGAATAACATATTTGGGGGCATGTACAATTTTTTTGGGGGGGAGGGTTTTTTTTGTAGAGACAGAGTCTCACTTTATCACCCTTGGTAGAGTGCTGTGGAGTCACAGCTCACAACAACCTCCAACTCCTGGGCTTAGGCGATTCTCTTGCCTCAGCCTCCCGAGTAGCTGGGACTACAGGCGTCCGCCACAATGCCCGGTTATTTTTTGATGCAGTTTGGCCGGGGCTGGGTTTGAACCCACCACCCTCGGTATATGGGGCCTACTCGCTGAGCCACAGGTGCTGCCCCAGTTTTTTAAAATAAAAACATACATAGTATAGTCCATAGACACATGTTATTTTTTAGGAACTGTATAAAAGTTTGGGTTACTGATAATGACTGGACTACTTTTCCTTATGAATTATAGAAATAACCTGTAGCTATATTATATAAATAATATATAAAGAGTGTGACAGCAATAGATTTTATGTTAAATTATAAAATAAAAGGTTATTTTTAATGTAGCGTGTTTCACAAAATTCATTTGCAAATATAATTTTATTATTAAATTTCATTTGCTGATGTATTTTACAATTGCAGATTTTTCAAAATAGGAAAGCTAAGTACACATATTAAATGTATTACCTAAGTTGCTAAATATAATATGCAGTGCATTTAATAATTGTTCTTCAATTATTTACTTGGCTAAAAATTTTTGATATTTTGAAGTAGAATATATTAACATATTTTCATAAAATATACTACGTTTTGTTAAATCCTAATATTGTCAACATGTATGTACATTTTGTAACCTAACTTACCCCTATAAAAATTATTTTATATGTTCTCAGTTTTAAGGATCACTTAGCTCTGGATTTTTATTTAATACATTCTCAGTAGTCATTTTTTATATTATTTTTTATTTCTGATTAATTTAATAGTACATATGATTAGGCCATGTTGCTTGCATTTGTAAGGCAAAGTCTAAGTTATAGCTGTAGCTTCCCGCCCGTAGGAAGTGTAATTTTAATAATTGTTCAACCCATTATCTTTTTGTCAGGATGTCTCTGTCTTTTCTCCCTCTGATTTACTGCATTGATTATATACTAGTGAATTACCAGTTCATTGGATTCTTTAGTGATGGATAGTTTAGTGAATCTGTTTTAATAATGTGATTTGTATTTGGTTACCCAATTGTAGATAATCTTATAGCATTATAAAGTTTAATTTATTGAAAGAAGCCTTAGACTTTAAAAGGATTACTGACCATTTGAGAATGATTAATTAATCGGTATAAACTGAGTCTTAACTATATTAATGCCTGTTTAAGATACACACAGATGCATGCACAGACACACCTACTCCTCAATACCATAGTAAAAATGAGCAAATGACAACAAAGGGAACGGTGTCTGTGATTTTGGGCCCCCATAGCAGTGAGCCAGCAGTTTTAGATAACGTCTTGTGGGATATTATCTTCCTTCCTTCCTGTAGGATCTTGGGAAATTCCATTTCCATTGGCTTCTTGCTTTATTTCTTATTTGTGTAGTTGTTAGGCTGGACCATACAGTTCCTTAGGTTACTTCTTACTTGTATTTCATACTTCAAAAAGCTGTAGTTAGAGGTCAGTAATTTTGTGTCAGTAAGATTGCTATTAAAGTTATAGGAAATAAGGGACAAGGTAAGTCCATTTATTGGGATTAGGCAATAGAAAGGTACAATTGACTCTTGGTCTAGTTAGCAATGTTCTTGTGTTGTTGATGAATTTCATGGGGTGGGAATGGAACTAGGAAGGCAGGCTACCTCTCTGTGCCCTTTTCACCTATGTGATTGACTTACTTTGAAGAGCATTCATTTTGAGAGAAGCCTTCATAACCTTGTTAGCTCAAGGTTATCTTTTATCTGATTTCTCTTTTCCTGGATAGGGTGCAGGCTAAACAGCATTAAAATATCTATTTTCTTAGTGGTATCCCTTTCTAGATTTGAATAATTCACTTGATTCTTCCAGGATACTTGCATGGAAGAGTGTTATCTAAGAAGGCTAATCTTAGTTCCCTTTGTTTGAAATTACAGAAATAAATGCATTATATTTTTAGTTTAGATAGTAAGACCTGATGTCCTTTAAATAATCCTTCAGTAATTTTCAGTTGTCTTCTATATTGTGAGGTTCGTTATTTGTTTGAGATACATGTTTCTTTTTATTTTTTTTCCTTTATTTAAAAAAAGAAATCTTACCTAATGTGGGGCAATAGAAGGAAGGATATGTTTAATTTGAGTGTTGGGCTTATTCTGCATTAAATCATCTTTTTTGTTCCCATTCATGTACTGTTTTAAGTTACTTTTTTCAAACATACCAATGGCAGATATCAAATAATTATTGCTTCATAAAAGAGGGAGAATCTCTTCCAGGAACCAAAGAATCCACTCGATTTCTCAGATTTTTTTTCCTAGTTCTGAAGTTCTTTGATTTTACGATTATAGTGTATTAGGGTAAAATTTGTCATTTTTAGGTGAAGTGTTCGAATAATGCCAGTGTCTTATGGTTCAACCATAAGACATTTGGAATCTCAGTTATTGCATTAAGATAAATATATAACTCATCTATGAAAATAGTAACGTCAAGCAGCAAAGATTATTGAGATACTAACATCATTTAAGAAATTTAGATGAGTACCAGATATTAAAAACTATATTTTAAACATTTATAAATCAAGTGGGAATAAAATGTTCTTTGCATATTTTATTTCTTGATTCAAGGGAGTTTTTTATTTTTAACTTCTATTTTATGAGACAAATCACAGGCATTACAGTTTGAAATCAATTTTATTGTTTTGTGCGCAGTTGCTACATAACTGTTGAATATTTGCAGGAAGTTTTAATGAATAATGAAGTGCATGCTTGATTATATGCCATTAGTAAAAATATCTTTTTATGGCAAAGGGTGGTTTTCAGCCTGTCGTTGACAAAAGCAATATATAAATGTGTTATTCTCCTTCTAAAGAATGAAAATCAGTATTACCACATTTTAAGGGAAATATTTAAAAATAAACAATTAAAATAATGGATATTCTCTGGGTGTTACATATTGAAATTATATGCATACGTAAATTGAGCACCTAGGCATACTTATTTTTAGAAGCCATTGTACTACTAATTAGAAAAGTTGTAAATATCATAATTAGTGTAGTAAATTAATTCCATTTTCATTGCCTGAATTTTATTGCCTCATCTGCCAGGCATTAGGTGGATAGTGTCAAAGCTGACATCAAGAATTTTTCCGCTCTTTTCTCTTCCTTCCCCATGTGTCTCTCTTTTCTTTTCCTTCCCCTGCGTGTCTCGTGTCTCTCTCTCTTTCCCTCCCTTCTCCCTTTCTCCTCTCTTCCCCCATTTCTCTCTCTCTCTCCCCTCCTCCTTAAGGCTGCTCTGCAGCTTCCCCACTAACAAAGACCTTTCTTAGAAAAAAAAAAAGAGAATTTTTCCATGTCTTTCTCAGTTTTTCTGACGACCATCTTCTCTCGTGTTCCTTATATTCCAGCCACTTACTATCACTTGCCATCTCACTAGGTTTTTGGTCCTACCTCTCTGCCTTATTTTATTCTGTTTTCTTTGTCTGGAATATGCCTTTCTTCCAATACTTACCTGCCAAAGTTGTACTTGTATTTCAGTGTCGAGCCTAATTTTGCCCCTTCTGCAAAGCCATCCAGATGCCCACAGTCAGAAACTCCCAGCTCGGGGTCATTGCTGTCAGTGTGTCTTTCCATTGGCCGTGACCTCAACATGTTGCCTTGTGTCCAAACACATTCTCTCCGTCGTCTGTCTCTCAATTAGGTTGTGTACCTCTCCTCCCATGTTTCCTACTTTGGCACAAGTCACACTTTTTGAAGCAATTCAGATCTTGTTCAATTGAATTATTTTCAAAAGTTAAAACTGTGTACCAGAGAGGGTAATAGAGGTCCTGGCTTGATATTTCCCGAGTGCTGCATTTGCAGTGGGTGGGCCAATTATTTCCGCCACTTCCTTTTTGCAGGATCTCACTGATCTTCTCATTTTCTGCCCCATTGGATGAATCATCTCACACCATCATTTATTTAACTTCAAACATAATTCCTAAGTGTTGAGAAATACCGATGAAAAAACCATGTCTACATCTGCATACGTGGTGTCAGGTGAAATACCATGAAAAATTTATATTGGTACTGGGAAGAACAGTTATTTAAAAAGGAATTAAAAGGATAATAATTATTTTTTTTATCTAGAATCAGGAGGAAATCTTTGATAGAAATCATAAACTGGTAGACGTTTTCTTTGTTCTTGGGTTGCTTCTTTAATGTCTATTTAATATCAATATAAATAACAGCAGTAATGACAACCATTGTGGGTACTGGTTTTTTGTTTTTTATTTTTGTTTTTTGCAGTTTTTGGCTAGTGCCAGGTTTGAGCCCACCACCTCCGGTTATGGGACCAGCGCCCTACTCCTTGAGCCATAGGTGCTGCCCTTTGGGTACCATTGTTTAACAGAGTTTACTGTGTGAATACACATGCTATGTCTTACTTGATGCTTGTGTCATAACATGATATTAGTGAGACAGGATATGTATATTATTCACATTTGGCCAATGTATGAAACAGCTAATACTTTTTCAAACCTGAAGTTCTTTTATTGAACATTACTCTAATATTTGATGTCAATGACCTTTTTCTATTATTAAAAATGTAACATTTGTAAACCAGGATACAATTTCATAATTTACAAGGGTCAATAAGTTATAGAGCTGTTGTGGTAGACTATGAAAGCACTTTTTTTTGTCATTTCCACATATTTTCACCCATCTTCCTTCTTTTATAAGATACATACAAGAGGACCTCTGTAAGCTGACCACCCAAGGGACTGTAATAAACTAGTCAACCTATGGAGATGGTAAACATAAAGAACTATGCCTTCTGTACTGATACATACATATGGTGCCTGTCCAGACTGAGAAAATTAGGACAACTTAAAGAGGTGGTCAGTGTAGGGAAGTGGTCAACTATGAAGGTTCTGCTGTAGTATTTTGACCAAAATTCATGAACTAGAGTCCCAAGTCTCACCATTTCACTGTTCCCCATTCTTCTGGACAAAGCAATTAGATGATCAATAAGCTTGTGACTCTAAAAAGGTCCATCTTTCTTTACATGTAGGTGACTGATCTTTGCATAATTAAGCTAAACCCAGGCAACCCAGCGAAGGGGTATGCAAAGTAGGGTAGGAAAGAGGCCTGAAACTGTTGAGAGCGCATTTTCTTTTGCTTTATTTCCAGCAAATTTTCCTCTAACCCCTTGAGTTATATTCCACAGAATATTTAGGAACTAGGGGAACCACTGATTTGCCCTTTCACTTAAGCTAGTTTCAATTGGGTATCTGAAATTTACAACTCACAGTCCTGACTAATCTGGATAAAATCATTGACCTGACTTTTTTCTCTTTCTGCTCTACTTTCCATTTTCCTTTTCTCTTCTTTTAATTTCCTTTCTTTTCTTTCCTCCTTTTTCTGCTTTTCCCTTTATCCCTCTCTTTATCTTTCTCCCTCTCATCCATCCATCCATTCATCCCTCCATTCATACATCCAGTTCTTATTGACTGCTTTGCATATATTAAATATTATGCTAAGTTTTTAAGACAAAGAAATAATGTGTAGTCTTTGTCATTTTTCTAATCAAATTTCCTCTCTTTGCTTGTAGGAAGTTGGTATTCTGAATAAGGAGGCAAATCCTAGGTCAAAAATGGGGGGGAGTCATAATGAAGGAATTCTTGAAAGCATATATGTAATTCTTCCAATTGGTGGAAAGATTCAAAATAGAAAGAATTAATTAGGAAGGAGTTCATAAGAAAATGAAACTTAAAGCAGAGATTTTATTTTTTTCCATGATTGTTGTGATCAAGGCTCTTGGCTTCCTGAAGTTTTCACTGAAAATTGCTGATATGAGGCAGACTAATAGGAGAAAAGACATGCAAAATTACACAGGAGCCTTCAGAATGAAAACTCAAAGATACGAAAGGAATTGTCCATTTGTATGCTTAGTTTCAACAAAGTATGGACAGCCCTGTAGAAATATGATTGGACAGAAGGATGTGTCTAATGTTAATAGACTTAGTGGGAAAACACAGAAATGCCTATCTAAGGTTCTTCTCAGCCTCCCTGAGCAACGTTCTTTCCCTCTGGGTATGGGGCAGGACCCTCACAGGAATGGGGGTCTTCATGCCCTACAGTCAGATAAGGCAGGTCAGATAATTTTTTTATAGACAGTATTTATACAGTATAATTTTAGGGTTTATGGCTGGTTTGGGGGAAGTGGGCGAAGGAGTTCAGCCTTCTATGACTTGCCTTGGGAAAGACACATTCTAGTTGCTATGGCTAGCTGCAGGGAACACTCAGATTGAGAGGCCAGAGGACCCCAGAAGTTCAGAGAAATACTTTTGCTTCTGAGGCCTTCATTTTATAGTACTGTTTCTGAGCCCTAGTAACATTAGCTCTCCAGAGAGTTCAGGACAGAGTCCAGTATCAAAATACATATATTCCCTATCCAAATTCTTAAAGGTAAGAAAATTGTCCTTGAATAGTTAATTCAATCTTCCTGTGCTCCCGTGAGCACCGTATCTATGTGTGGATACAAGATACAATTCATGAGGGATCTGGACACATCACCCTTCTTCATTGCACGAGAAAAACTGTAGGAAGGCTAATAATACAGTTCATTGCAAAATTACTTGCTGCAGTTACAGATGCTTTATTCAAGTCATCATGATCTTAGGCAGAACCAGCATCATCCTGGGAGTTGGTGAAAAGCACCAATCACCTATGGCAGTTCAGTCCAAGTCTACTCATCTGGATATTCCCAAATACAGCAGTAATTTGGGAAGAAAATATGTAAATTTTGAAGGTGCTGATCTGTAATGTTTCTTCTTAAAATATGTCAGCTGAATTGCTCAGCTCAGTAGACAAGATCCTGTGGAAGCTGATCATGGCCTAATGTGCCTCATCATTCCCATCCTCCGTGCGTCTGTATTTTTGTACTTCCAAACTTAGCGCATACCCTTCTTCCTCCACAGCCTGTGTTAATCTTCTCTGCTGCTGTCCTGTCAAACCTGGTGAAATCATTTTGAGACTCCCTTGTTGAGGTCTTTTTCTTTGAAGCCTCCCCTGACTATCTAAGACAGTGTGGACTTTTATTTTGTAACTGGATCTCTTTCTCACGTCCACAACCACTCCTTTGGGTTATTACAGTTGTCTCTCTCAAGTGAGACAAGAGGCTCTGTTAGGGAAGGAATCTGAATATTTGTTTGTAGGCAAATGCCTGGAACATATTAAGGGGTTAATGCTTGTCAGTAAAGAATAAATGAACAAAATAGAGTGGATGAGATGTAGTAGTTCATGTACGGCAAGTGGTAGTTCATGGGGTAGTTCACGACAGGCAAGTAAAAATAATGCCTTTCTTGACAGTGAGGGCAAAATGAAAGTTCTGAGATTTCTGCCTGCATCATTCTTAAAACTTTTGGGATTTTAGATGTGGTTATCGTTCAGACTGTTTGACAGAGTCATCATTGTTGCAGACATTTCGAAAGATGTGAATTACTCTGCTGGTACTATGTATGCTGGTTGCCCCCAGGAAAATATCAGAAAGTGGCATACGAACTTTGGGAACAAGCAGGATGAATCTTTGAATAATCGTACCTGATGTATTATTCAGTCCTTTTTCTGTATTTTAAGAAGTATGTGGATGATTTGCACACTTGTCCCCCCAGCCCATCATCTGTGAGAAGTACCAAGACTCTCAGTGGAAGCTTGGAACCTCAGATATTATTGACCTATGTGTTTCTTTATACATAGATATCTATGACAAAGTTTAATTTATAAATTAGGCATAGTAGGAGATTAACAGTAACTAATAACAAAGTAGAAAAATGACACTGGTATACTGTGATAAAAGTTACATGGATGGGCCTCTCAAAATGTCTTACTGTACTGTATTCCCCTATTTTTGGACGCAGTTAACTGTGGGTAACTGAAGCTATGGAAAATGAAACCATGGGTAAGGGAGACTACTGTCTGTGTTTTGGAGCTATGTTGTCTGGGATGGTAGCCAATAGTCACATGTGGCTACTGGGGACTTGAAATGTGTGTCTAAATTTGTATGTGCTACAGATTTTAAAGACTAAGTACAAAGAAATAATAGAAAGTATATCACTTTTATTTTATTTGTTTATTTTTTGCAGTTTTTAGCTGGGGCTGGGCTTGAACCCGCCACCCTTGGCATATGGGGCCGGCACCCTACTCACTGGGCCACAGACGCCGCCCTTATCACTATTATTTTATATTGTTTCTCTGTTGAACTATTTTGAGTATATTGGATTAAATAAAATATACTGTTACACTTAATTTTATCTTTCTTTAAATGTTGCTATCTTTATCTTTCTTTAAATGTTACTGTCAGCCTGGCCTGGTAGCTCCTGCCTGTAATCCAGGGGAACAGATCACTTATGCTCATGAGTTGGAAACCAATCTGAGCAAGAACGAGACCTCATCTCTTCTAAAAATAGAAAAACTAGATGGGCCTTATGGAAGGCACCTGTAGTACCAGTTACTTGGAAAGCTGAGGCATGAAGATCACTTGAGCTCAAGAGTTTGAGGTTGCTGTGAGCTATGATGATACCGTGGTGCTCAACCCCAAAGTGGCAGAGTGAGACTCTGTTTTAAAAAAAATTGTCAGAAAATTTCAAATGACATACATGTCTTTGGTTACATTTCTATTGGACAGTGCTGTTTTAGAAAGAGAAACTCAAAGTAATCAAGAGATGAAAACATTAAATAAGAGGAAAGGTGAATTAAATATGATTCTTAGGAGAGAGGCAAGCATGGAGAAGGCAATAGGGTAAGTCAGGCAAAAACCATGGCAGTCTGTAGAGACTGGTTAGAAGTGTGTGCACTGAATCTGAAAAAGCTGTAACTGATTTATGAAAATAGTTTTAGAACTGTTACGTGACCATACATGCTTATACAAATATAATAAATTTAAGGAATTCATAATATTTGATGTTTAATTAACTGTGCGGGGGGGGGGGTTTACTGACCTACTACAATATCTTAAAAAGTATTCTGAAGACAAATACTATATATATTTATCTTCCTTTGATCATACATATAATGTATGTTTTCAAATCAAATACTCTGAGCTAAAATTTTGCAGCTAAAATTTTATTATTATTTCAAGGATAAGTTCTGTCATGTCTTGAGGCTAGACTAACTCACACCTCCTAAGTCTTTTTTTTTTTTTTTTTGAGTCTCAGTCTGTCACCCTCGGCAGTGAGCCCTGGCATCATAACTCACAGCAACCTCAGTCTCTTGGACTCAAGAGATCCTCTTGTAGCTGGCACTACAGGTGCCTGCCACAACTCCCGGCTCTATTTTTAGCAGAGATGGGGTTCTCGCTGTTGCTGAGACTGGACTCAAGCTCCCAAGCTCAAGCAATCCACCCACCTCTGCCTCCTAAGGTGCTAGGGTTACTCCTCCCAACAAGCATTCTACAAGACATACAGTAGAAGCTCCATACATTGACCACCTTCTTAAATTGACCTATTTTCAAAGGTTGGACATGCACCATATGCCTAATTCCTACGTTGACCGCCTCCGTAATGGACCAGTTTGTTACAGTCCCTTAGGTGGTCAACTTCTGGAGGTTCCACTATATTTTTGGAGGTACTAATTTAATAGAAGATCAACTCAGTAGTTTATTTTGGAGGAAACTGGTTAGAGTCATTCCTGATTTAATTGAGATTTTACACTTGGGCAAAATAGGCATGCTGATGAAGTATTCACCACAGTTTAATACCTTCTGAGTGGTTACTTTGTCCCAGGTCCTCATTCTGGCGATACGTAAGATGAATGAGACAAGAAGGCTAAGGGGATATCACAGGTTATAGGCTCTTCAGTGACAGTTCTTATATTTTCATAGAAAGGCAATGACTGTGTCTACACTGACTCCAAGGGTGTTTCTTTTTAAAAATATTTTTATTTTTCAACAGCTCAAATTGCACTGAACCTGTTGCAACTGTTCTTCTAAAATATTGACATTGAAAGAAGTTAAATAAAATAGTTATGAACCTTAACTTTTAGAAATGTACCATGTACCTCTTTTTAAAACTCTCATCATTTTGATTTAAACCAATAAAAGTGGGTGCCTGTACTTTTCTCTTTAGACAAAACACCTTATGGTGAAAGTTTCTAAGTTTAACCTAAATTTTATTTGCTTATGAGTCTCATTGTTCCTATGTTATTATTAATCATAAACTAACCCTGTTGAAGTTGTCAATTTTTTAATGAATCTGGACTTAAATCCCAGTAGGAAATAGAGTTGCTTTTTTGAGAATTATCCTTTTTTCCTCTCCCTTCCCTTCCTCCAGCTTCATCAGATGGGTAGGTGCTGTGTGCGTGTGTGTTCTCTCTTACGCTGTCAGACTTACACTGTCACCTGCTGTTAGATGAACATCTTTCAACCTGCTAATTTTTCAGAAAGTCAGCGATCCTAATTATTTTCCTCAAGTCCAGATAGGATTCTTAACCTCGTATTCTGTTCAACAGCAATGATGTATTTTCTTACAATTTATTCTATAATTCAACTGCATATCCTGGACATTCTCATCTTGTAACCACCTTCCCTCCCCAAAATGTTTGAGAGTCTGTGGCTGAGATATAGTAAGGTGCACATCATTATGAAATCACTTACTTATTCATTAAACAAATTGCCATCAGGGTAGTGTCCTGGCAGTTGTGGGAATAGTAATAAAAGGATTGATAACACCTCTTATACTAAAAGGAAACTTTCAGTGGGGAGATACTTTTGCCATTATATATATTTTTTTGTTTATTTTTTTTAATTAAATCATAGCTGTGTACATTTGTGCAATCAAGGGGTACAATGTGCTAGTTTCATATACAATCTGAAGTGTTTTCATCAAACTCTTTAACATACTCTGCATGGCATTTTCTTAGTTATTGTATGAAGACATTTCTATTCTGCATTTAGTAAGTTTCGCCTGTACCCTTCTAAGATGCACCCATAGGTGTGACCCCACCAATTACCCTCCTTTCACCCCAACCTCACCCCTCCCCTCCCTTACCATATTCTTGGGCTATAGTTGGGTTATAGCCTTCATGTGAAACCTTTAAATTAGCTTCATAGTAGGGCTGAGTACATTGGATACTTTTTCTTCCATTCTTGAGATACTTTACTAAGAATATGTTCTAGCTCCATCCATGTAAACATGAAAGAGGTAAAGTCTCCATCTTTCTTTAAGGCTGCATAGTATTCCATAGTATACATGTACCACAATTTATTAATCCATTCGTGGGTTGATGGGCACTTGGGCTTCTTCCATGACCTAGCAAGTATGAATTGGGCTGCAATAAACACTCTGGTACAGATGTCTTTGTTATAATGTGATTTTTGGTCTTCTGGGTATATACCTAGTAAAGGAATTATAGGATCGAATGGCAGGTCAATTTTTAGATCTCTAAGTATTCTCCAAACATCAATATTCCTTCCAAAAGGAATGTATTAGTGTGCATTCCCACCAGCAGTGTAGAAGTGTTCCCTTTTCTCCACATTCACGCCAACATCTCTGGTTTTGGGATTTTGTCATGTGGGCTAATCTTACTGGAGTTAAGTGATATCTCAAAGTAGTTTTGATTTGCATTTCTCTGATGATTAATGATGGTGAGCATTTTTTCAACATTATATTTTAAAAATGTATTTTGAGTAATCAAACTGCCATGTTTGACATTAGCTTTAAGTAAGTCACATAGAT
>CAUYRH010003835.1:0-17723 GCA_963574655.1 Perodicticus potto
ATAAACATTCTGGTACAGATGTCTTTGTTATAATGTGATTTTTGGTCTTCTGGGTATATACCTAGTAAAGGAATTATAGGATCGAATGGCAGGTCAATTTTTAGATCTCTAAGTATTCTCCAAACATCCTTCCAAAAGGAATATATTAGTTTGCAATCCCACCAGCAATGTAGAAGTGTTCCCTTTTCTCCACATCCACGCCAGCATCTCTGGTTTTGGGATTTTGTTACGTGGGCTAATCTTACTGGTGTTAGATGATATCTCAAGGTAGTTTTGATTTGCATTTCTCTGATGATTAAGGATGATGAGCATTTTTTCATGTGCTTATGGGCCGTGCACCTGTCTTCTTTAGAGAAGTTTCTCTTCAAGTCCTTTGCCCACCCTGAGATGGGATCACTTGTTCTTTTCTTGCTAATATGTTTGAGTTCTCTGTGTATTCTGGTTATTAAACCTTTGTCAGAGGCATAACCTGCAAATATTTTGTCCCATTCTGAGAGCTGTCTGCTTGCTATACTTACTATTTTCTTGGCTGTACAGAAGCTTTTTAGTTTGATCAGGTCCCAGTAGTGTATTTTTGATACTGCTTCAATTGCCTGGGAGTACTCCTCATAAAATATTCACCTAAGCCGATTCCTTCAAGAGTTTTCCCTGTACTTTCTTCTAATATTTTGATAGTTTCATGTCTTAAGTTTAAATCTTTGATCCAGTGAGAGCCTACCTTAGTTAATAGTGAGAGGTGTGGGTCCAGTTTCAGTCTTCTACAGGTCACCAGCCAGTTCACCCAGCACCATTTGTTAAATAGGGAGTCTTTTCCCCACTGAATGTTTTTAATTGGCTTATCAAAGAACAAGTAATGGCAAGTAGCTGGATTCATCTGTTGGTTCTCTATTCTGTTCCAAACATCTACCTCTCTGTTTTGTGCCAGTACCATGCTGTTTTGATCACTATCGATTTATAGTAGTCTCAGGTCTGGTAGCGTGATTTCTCCTGCTTTGTTTTTATTTCTGAGTAATGTCTTGGCTATTCGAGGTTTTTTCTGATTCCATATAAAACAAAGTATTATTTTTTCAAGATCTTTAAAATATTGAATGGGGCTTTTCAAAAAATGCATATGGCATTTAGAGAAAACTAAAACCTTTGAGGAAATAAGAAAATCAGGACTCCTAAATCAAATAATTTCAACTCTTAAAAAGGTAGACCACTAGTGCAGTGGCTCACAACTATAATCTTTGCACTCTGGGAGGCTGTGGTGGGAGGATCACTTGAGCTAGTAGTTTAACATCAGCCTGAGCAAGAGCAAGACCCTGTCTCTACTAAAAATAGAAAAAAATATTAGCCAAGTGTTATGGCAGGTGCCTACAGTCCCAGCTACTTGGGAGACAGAGGTAGGAGAATTGCTTGAACTCAGGATTTTGAGATGTGAGCTAGGCTGATGTCATGACACTCTAGCTTGAGATAATTGTCTAACAACAACAAAAAAACTACTGTAAGAAAGACTGTTGTAGTGTCCTAAAGACAGACTTACAGAACATTTGAACAGAAAAGTCAAGAAATATACCATACTTAATACTGCTAATTTATGTAAATATTGTAACAATGTAATTAAATGTGAAAATAAATATTTCATTAAATAAAGCTGAAGTAATTGTTTATTCCTATGGAAAATAATGAATCTGCATTCCTATAACACACTATGCACAAAACTAATCTGATTTAATTAACCCTACTTTACACAATGCACAGAAATGTTTTGTAATTGGATCATAACTCTAACAGTAAAAAACAAGCACTATTATCTATGGAAAAATCAGAAGACTATTTACAAACTTGCGTAGACAAAGATTTCTTAGAGATCACACACATAGTCCTAACCATAAAAGAAATACCAGGGGGCAGCACCTGTGGCTCAAGGAGTAAGGCACTGGCTCCATATACCAGAGGTGGTAGGTTCAAACCTGGCCCCCAACCAAAAACTACAAAAAAAAAAAAAAAAAGAAAAGAAAAAGAAATACCAGGGTTTATCCAAACTACAAATTTCTGCTTATCAAAATACACTGTTGAAGAAAAGGGAAAAATTCAGTCATGGACTGGGAGAAATTAAATGAAATACTACATAGTAAGAATCACAAAGAGCTCTTAAAAAAATAGATAAAAATAGGAGCATCGCACAATTAAAAATGCACAAATTTAAAGATATTTAGCAAAGGAGGTAAGTACATTATCAAAACCTCATGGGAAGATACTAAAAATGCACCCTCATCAGGGTAATGTATCACCAAAGTGAAAAGTTCTTTATATTCATTAGAATAACTTAAATAAATTGCATGGAATTAAAATTAAATTGAAATCTTATATATTGCTGGTGAAAGTGTGATATCGAAGTGATTGAAAGTGATTGAAAGTTTCTGCTAAAGTAAATGGTACATAACCCTCTGACCCTTCAATTTTATAAATAGGTATTGAACCAAATGACATGGAAACTTATTTCCATAAAAATAGTTGGAAATGGCCAGGCACAGTAGCTCATGCCTGTAATACCAGCACTCTGGGAGGCCGAGGCGGATGGAGTTCATGAGTTCGAGAGCTGCCTCAGCACAAGTGAGACCCCCATCTCTACTTAAATTAGAAAAACTGAGACCAAAGGGTCACTTGAGCCCAAGAGTTGTAGGTTGCTGTGGGCAAGGATGCTACAGCACTCTACCTAAGTTGACAGCTCAAGACTCTGTCTAAAGAAAGTAAAAAAGACTTGGCTATGCATGCAATTTTAGTTTTTTACAAAACTGGAAATAGCACCATTATCCATATAGAAGAGTATGATAAAACAAATTTGGGTACATTCATATGCCAAAATACTACTCAGAAATAAAAGGAATCAGGAAAATAAAATCTACTCATGTTGTGTGTTATCTACACATAGATAGATCTACACAACACTAGATTTTATAAAACTTAGTGTTGAATGGGAAAAGCCAGATAGCAAAGAGTACATATTGTATATTTCATTTATATAAGTGCAAGAACAGAAAATATAAAATCCTGCTGCTACAAATCAGAATTATATTTGTCTCTGGTGACAGGGACTGGAAGAAAATTTCTAGAGTGATGGAAGTGTTCCATAGCTGAGTAAGGTACTTGTTAAGCAATATTTTCTTTTTTTTTCCTTTTTAAATTAAATCTTAGCTGTGTACATTAATGCAATTATGAGGTGCAATGTGCTAATTTTACTTACAATTTGACATACTTTCATCAAACTAGTTAACATAGCCTTTCAAACGTCATAGGATTGTACACTTAATTGTACATTAAGTTTATCTTGATTTAAAAAATGCTTTTTCATATAAAAATTCATTTCAGATGTAGTATAGATTATGTGGAAAGTGAAGTGGTAATTCATCCTTAAAAAGTAGATCATAATCCTCAAAATAGCAAAGATGTCTTAATAAGGATGCAAAACATACAAAATTTAAAGAGAAAATATTACATGATAGATTACATGTTAGATTTGAGAACTGCAGTCCATCAAGAATACCATCAAAACATGAAAAATCAACTCATCTAGTAGGAAATGCAAAGCAAATGTCTGAGAAAAGAGTCATATTCTGAATGTATAAAGATATATTAAATCAATTTAAAAAGACAGTAAACACTTAGGAGGAGAAAACTTGAGCTTAACAAAAATAAGGCATCCAGATTTCTAATAAACTATGAAAATGTTGTCTGCACTCCATTAGTCATTCAGAGAGATTTGTGTTATATCCATAGTGAAATATCAACATCATCTACAAAATGGCTAAAATTAAAAAGAGAGAAATTGCTGAAGACATGAAGTTATTGCATCTACTATTGGAAGTTTAAATTGACAGTATCAATTCACATAACTTATAGCAAGCTGTAATATTTGGTACATAAACAGAAAAATTTGCATTTACCTTTCTATTTCTATCTATCTATCTATCTGTCCAGAGAGTCAGACAGTTAGACAGACATGGCGCCGGGGCATAGGGAATGGACTGCTAGGTATTGCATCTTAAGGTTTTGGATTATTTGGGTTATTTACCTTCTTATATATTCTGATTTCATTTCACAAATATCAGAAATCTTTCTGATACTAAAGAGGAAATGGGAAACCCAGAAACAGAGTAAATAATTATTTCGCAAAAAATTCTTAATTTTATAATACGTATTTTGAGAATATGCTTCACTCATGTCTCACTTTTGAAATTTGCTGGCCACCTGTCTTTCTTTCAACAGATTCTTATGTGCCACTTACTATGGGACAGGCCCTTTTCTAAATACATATTAATTATCATTTAAAAGTCATATCCATTTTAGTCACAGGATCAACACACTGTGTCTTCAAATAGAAAATAGTACTTTGAAGAGATAAGAAGCACTCACATAAGCAGAATTTTATTTTAGATTTCTTGTGAATAAAATGGGCCACTTCACCCCAGTAAAGACTAGTCATGTCTTTACTTAAAATGTTTACTTTGGCCAATATCAGTATTCTTCCTAGGATTAAAGTTATTATACATGCATAATATCTTGCCATTTATGAGTCATCATTTCAACGTACTCATTTGCATTATCAGCACCGTATTAGAAATGTGTCAAATAGCTTTTTGGGGGCAGATATTCCTGACCAGACTTTGACCAAACTTAGGCTCCTAATTTTTTTCCTAGACACATCTCTCTGCATGTCCCTGTAAATTCCAGTTTCCTCAAGAACCCTGATAGGTCTTTTAGCAACAACCCTTCACCCTCAATATCTGAACATTTTTGGTATTTGATCAGGTTCCTCAGCCTCCACCATGCTCCAGGTGATGCCTACTTACCTGGGCTTGCCTTTAGCAAGAATACTGTTCCATTAGTTTAGCAGAAATCTCCCTCACACTTTGTCTTAGTGCACTCAGACTGCTGTACCAGAGTTCTATAAAGTGAGTGGCTTAAACAACATTTATTTCTCACAGTTATGTAGGCTGAGAAGTCCAATATCAAGCCACTGGAAGATTCAGAATTTGGCAGAGGCCAGCTTCTTGATTTATAGATGGCCTATCTTGTCCTTCTGTCCTCATATGGCAGAAAAGATTCTCTCCAGAACCTTTTTTATAAATACAATATCCTATTTCTTTAAGCTTCATACTCATCACCTAATTATCCATCAAAGCTCCACCACCTTCTAATACCATCACACTGGAGGTTAGCATTTCAACATGCAAATTTTGAGGAAACACAAACGTTTAGTCTGTAGCACCACTGACATTTATGCTTAATAATTTTCTATCCACTCACCTCTGAATCTGCCCTTTGGATATAAATTACACTTCCCCATGCTGCATTCAGCTAAGCCCATTCTTTCTTGTAAGATTTCAATGTGGTTGTCCCTATGTCATGGCCCACCCTTGAGTAATGTTTGCCTTATTGTTTTTGAGCAATGTCATGAATAATTTTTTCTTTAGCTGTGTAATCACAAAAGACATGGATCCTTAATTCAAAATATCCTGATTCTGATACTAAGGAATTAAAATGATGTCACTAATAACAGGTAGGTCATTAGAGAATGAGGCTAGATTGTGTCTCTTCCTCCATTTCTTAATCTACTGAGAGTCATTTTCAAAGTATTTTAAGGCTTTCATGTGTTATATTATTTGAGTAGTTAATTGCCTTTGATATCATCTTCGAATACACTCTCAATATCTGTGACTGGTATTTTTCACCATTATACCATCATTAGTCCTTGGAGTAAATGAGGTGACCTGCTAACTTGTTTTGTGAAAGATGTGGGTAAATTGGTTGCATAAAAGGGACCACGTGCCTACCTAAGATATAAATATGGAAAAAAATTAGCCTGTCCTCATAAGAGCTCACATTTTTCAATATTTCTTTGCCCAAATTTCCCTTTCTTCACATAAATAAATGACTGCAAAATACACAAATGAATTGTAAACCATAATTTTTAGTAGTTTTAGATGAGTGGGATGAATCACATTTGCTTTAGGGTATGGGCAGTGTTCCACCATTTTCCTTATAATTGGATGAATTTAGAATGATCGATCATACACCCTCAGTATAAAAATATGACAGTGGGAAAGAAATATCTGGAAATATTTCTATTGTATTTATTTATCATTGGATAAGAGAAAGGTGTATTAATTAGCATTTTTAACCTCAATTTTTTATCATTTTACGAGAAAGTGTTGCAACCATGTGTTCAACGATACATTTTATTGAACTTTTTAATTTTAATTTAAGGTACTAATGCTTCAAATTCATCCTTTGCTGACATGCTCATGTTCACATTTAGAACACTTTTTTCTTAAAAATTTTGGAGGATTTATCTGCTTTAGTAAATAAGCATGAGTTCTAATGTTGATTAAACATTATAAACAGACAAAAATACATGAAATGATAGCCTATAAATGAGATTTATATTTGTCTTTCACAAAAGGGACTGCAGTATGTTATTTGAAATGCAGTTTTTCATGATTTTCCTTAAATATATGTACATACATATGAGATAATGAGATTTTATATATAAAAAAGATATATATACATAAATCTTTTAAGTGTATTACTTCTAACATTAACTACAATGATACTGTTCCAAATTTCTATGTCATGGCAAAGATCTGTAATAACATAATTACTACAAAAAATACCAGAAAGTATCCCTTTACAGAGAAATGGCAAGTATAAACTCAATGTGTAAGGAAACTACTCAAAACAGTGTGCTGTCACTGTTTCTGATACTGGTACTGTGAGATTGGTAATTCTGGGTTTCTTTTGCAGTACTATTCCTAGGCTATATATGTATGTTTATTCCATTAAAGAAAAAACAAAAAATTAGAAATCACGCTATTAGTTTGAAATAACATACCAAGAACTCTTATAATGCTACTTCACAAAGTTCATGATTAAGCATAATCTTAAAGCTGCTTTTATTTAATACTTTGGCTTGGGAAATAAGTTTCTGTGATGAACTATACTTAAATTATTTTCTTTTTCTAAATGTCCAAGTAAACCATAAATGCATAGCTATGGTTAAGAGTAAATAACAGGCTCGGTGCCTGTATCTCAGCAGCTAGGTCACCAACCACATACACTGGAGTTGAAGGGTTCAAACCCAGCCTGGGCCTGCAAAACAACGATGACAACTACAACCAAAAAATAGTTGGGCATTGTGGCAGTGGCCTATAATCTCAGCTACTTGGGAGGCTGAGGGAAGAGATTCACTTAAGCCCAAGAGTTGGAGATTACTGTGATCTGTGACATCATGGCGCTCTACCCAAGGCAACATAGTGAAACTGTCTCCAGAAAATAAAAAAAAGAGTAAAATAACAAAGAACTACTAAGAAAAAAACATAAACAATAAACACCACACTTGATCTTAGCCAAAAGGCCGAGAAGCGATAAACAATAAACACCATCCCTCTCTTTCAATACTGTTATTATTTCTCTGGTGGGTTTTCATTTCTGGTTCTTTTTTTACACATATTTAAATAGATGTGTATATCCATATGCATAATATCATTTACCTTCATGAAAATAAATAAATCTTTATGCATATTATTCTATGAATTGTTTTTCTCTAATGGTATAACTTTGATGTTCTCCTAACTTTGCTTTATTCTTCCTTATGTATGCTTAGCATAAGTATTAATATCAATATACACAGAATGGTACCTGATTGACACACATGTAGATTGTTTAAAAATTTTAAGTCATTTACATAATAAATTAGTCAATATCCTTGTCCATACATGTGTGTATAGGCAATTACAATTTTACCTACAAAGTAAAGTTAGATAATCATATAATGTGTAGTTTAAAATTATTACTACTTAAGAAAAGAGACAAAAATTTGCGGAATTATCTTCTTTTTAAATCAAAGTTACAGATGAAAGGGATTTTTTCATTCATATATCAAATAAAGTTATAATGCCCGGTCTTTTTGAGTTAGGCTGATAAAGACTGTGATGTGCTCAAGGCAAAGGAAATGACAAGAGCAAAACCCAAGAATTTTGAAAGTATAAAGTGGTACAAGTATAAAAAATAATGGTATATTTGGAACGAAGTATGGATAATATGTTAGAGAATTCAGATTTCATTCTGAGCAATGATAAGCTATCACAATTTTATGCAAGAAAAATATTTGCTGAGATTCATGTTTTCTAATGTTCATTTTGAGTAGAGAAGGAGTCTAAATTTTAAGGAGGAAGTAAACGGCACATAAAGTAAATTCAGAGGTCACTACAGAAATCTCGCAAAAGTTGACAGTGGCATTAACCGATGTGTTTCTTCAGGAAGATGAAGAGAAAAGAATTACATTTGAGAGGACTTGACGTAGACATATTAACTTACTTTATGATAGTCAATCACTAAACTGTGAAGTGATATTTAGAACATGTTCTGCTTTCAAACCCTAAAAGTGTTTTTCTAACTATCACACCTTGGAAGGTAGAATTTGATTTTTCTTTTTCTAGATCTATGTGAAAATAAATCAAAAACTTAAAATAATTTTATTGTGTAGGAAAATCCTTTATTGATTTAAATATACATATAAACTGCATTCCCTCTATTTGAAAATTCCAAATGTTCTATTTTAAGAGACATATCTATACTATGTGTGGCATCTTGACTTTTTAGATTTCTGGTGTGTGTATTAAAATTATAGTAGAAAATAATAAGCTGAATCAATTAAGAGCAGCATTCCAAGTTCATTAACTTCTCTAAGATGTAGAAGAGAATGCTAACTTCGGCACTGTTGTTACGTGGTAAGGATTACCAAGATACTTAGCTAAGAAATGCTGGTAAACAGAAAAATCTTTTCTTAAACATGATAAAAATCAGAATTATTAGGACCACTAGCTTTCCTTGAAGAAAAATAAATTTTTACATGATTGTTGAATTTTCAGTTTGTGGAATAGCATTTGAATTTTGGCTAATGAAATAACAGCCTGAAATTTCATGGCAGTGCAAAATAAGTCTCTTTTGAAAATAAAGTGGCAGGGGGCGGAGCAAGATGGCAGCCAAGTAACAGCTTCCTTGCGGCTGGGCACGGTGAGACTGGGGAGAGAGGACTTCAGGCATCTCTGGCAGGTGGGATCTACCCAGGAACTTCCCCTTGGGGACACAAGGAGACAGCGTGAGGCTTCTGGACACCCTGAGGAAGGCAAAAGCGGAAGAAATGTACAAAAGTCTATGTGGGGCTGGAGGGAGGAGAATAATGTTTTCCCAAGGGACATTAAAGAAAATGTGAAGAGGGGCGGCGCCTGTGGCTCAAAGGAGTAGGGCACCCGCCCCATATACTGGAGGTGGTAGGTTCAAACCCAGCCCCGGCAAGAAAGTACAAAAAAAAAAAAAAAAGAAAAGAAATTAAAAAATAAATTAAATAAATTAAAAAAAAGAAAATGTGAAGATACGTCATGGTATTGTAAAGATACTACTTCTCCCTCAGGAAGATCCATATGTTTTATGTAACCCCATCCAACTCCAAAAACATTTTGGGGGGAGAACTAACTAAAAGATGATAAAAATTACATATGGAGGAAAACAGGTCCCCCCCAAATGTCCAAGAATATCCAAGAATGTTTGGAAGAGAGCAATTATGATTGGGATTTGATGTACCAAAGAGTAAAAGTACATTATAAAGCTGTAATATTGACTCAGGAATAATAGAAAAATCATAAAATAACAAAAAAAAAAATGCTAACATTCATGTAAGCATTACATGAATCAATTATTTTGCTTTGTGAATATTTATCTAAATTAATTCTCATACAGCTTTATGAGAGTAATTATTATTGTTTTATTCCCTAAATAGGTAGGAAAACTTGGCTACTTTTGTAGAGTGCGTGGGAGAACAGGAACTCAAACGCATGCTGATTCCCAGATGCTGTGTTCTTAATTATTGAGGTTTAATTCTAGGAATTTATCCTTAAATTAATGAGGCTATGTAAAAATATTTAGATATAATACTGTTATTCACAACATTGAGATACAAGTCAGAAGTTAGAACTAGTCTGAATAAAAAGCAATAGGGTATCAGTTAAAATATGGCACACTTTTATAATTAAAGATGTATACGTGGCCATTTAAAATTATAAATTAGAATATTTAGTGACACAGTAATGGGGATAATTATATTAAACAGGAAAAGTAGATTACAAAACCATATGACCCCATTTATGATATATGTAGAAATTTAAACCAATTATGTTTTTCTTTCTTTTTTCTTTTTCTTTTTTTTTGAGACAGAGCCTCAAGCTGTCATCCTGGACAGAGTGCTATGGCATCACAGCTCACAGCAACCTCCAATTCCTGGGCTCAAGCGAGTCTCCTGCCTCTGCCTCCCAAGTAGCTGGGACTACAGGTGTCCGCCACAACGCCCAGCCATTTTTTGGTTGCAGCCATCATTGTTGTTTGGCGGGCCCAGGCTGGATTTAAACCTGCCAGCTCAGGTGTATGTGGCTGGTACCTTAGCCCGTTGAGCCACAGGTGCCGAGCCTCTTTTTTCTTTTTTTTTTTTTTGAGACAGAGTTTTACTTTGTCACCCTTGGTAGAGTGCCGTGGCATCACACAGCTCACAGCAACGTCCAACTCCTGGGCTTAGGCGGTTCTCCTGCCTCAGCCTCCTCAGTAGCTGGGACTGCAGGCGCCCTCCAGAACGCCTGGCTACTTTTTGGTTGCAGTTTGGCCAGGGCCAGGTTCAAACCCGCCACCCTCGGTATATGGGGTCGGCGCCCTACCCACTGAACCACAGGTACCACCCTACACCACATATGGCTTTCTTTTTTTTTTCTTTCTTTCTTTTTTTTTTTTTTGAGATAGAGCCTCAAGCTGTTGCCCTGGCTAGAGTGCTGTGGCATCACAGCTCCCAGCAACTTCCAACTCCTGGGCTTAGGCGATTCTCCTGCCTCAGCCTCCCAAGTAGCTGGGACTACAGGCGCCCGCCACAACGCCCAGCTGTTTTTTGGTTGTAGTTGTCGTTGTTGTTTGGCGGCCTGGGCTGGATTCGAACCCGCCAGCTTTGGTGTACGTGGCTGGCGCCTTAGCCACTTGAGCCACAGGCACTGAGCCCCAAATACATTTTTCTTTGAGTGATAAAATTATGCATGATTTATATTGTCTTTTTTTGATGTTTTCTGATTTTTTTCTGCCGTGAAATGTGTTTTTTCGCTAAAGAAAAATACCTGAAGTTTCAATAAGATTATTATTATTATTATTATGATTTTAAACTAGTTGTGTGAGGTCATTACTATCCTTTTCATTATTCACCCTGCCACCTGGCTTAGCTGCTGCTCTGGGCTCCTCTAGTCCCCTTTGTACCCTTTGATGCCAATGTATTGTCATAGTGATCATGGTATGTTATTATCATGTACTTTTCTGACTCCTACTTCCTTATTATCCCTGGTGCCTAGAGCAATGTCTGGCTCAATAAATGTTTTGGAAAGACAAGATAAAGCAGGGAATGAAGGAGAAAGAAAAGAAAAAAGGAGAAAGGCGACCCCCCCCCCCGCCCCCGCAGAGATATGGGTCTGAGGTTATGTTTTTTGTGCTTCGGCCAGCTTCATTTTCTAAGATCCAGAAGTATGTGCTGGATAGTGTGTTACTTCTATAATTCCTTATTCTAATACAGAAAATGGGTTGACCTCCCCCTGCCCCCCCAAAAAAGGCTTTGATTTCAGAACTACTTGTCTTTAAGTTCTGATTTCAAGGACTCAAAAATATATATAAAGGAATTTACCTACATAAAAAGAGAGTGGGGGCTTGGCACCTGTGGCTCAAGCGGCTAAGGCGCCAGCCACATACACCTGAGCTGGCGGGTTCGAATCCAGCCCGGGCCGCCAAACAGCAATGACGGCTGCAACCAAAAAAGAAAGAGAGTGGGGGCTTAGTGATTCCTCCATTTAGAGAAGCCAGAATCTTTTCCAAATTATTGAGACATGTGAAAGTACTTTGGCGGAAAGTGCTGCCATGCATCTCCTATCCTCACTTCCCTTTCACCAGTTATACCAAAAAGCCATTTTAATGAAAGATTTGGCAGATATGGGAGTTGTTGCCTGGTCGCCTTTCAGACTTTTCTGGGTAAAAAAGATCCTAAGGGACCGTGGGACCTGCCCTCTGGCCCAGCTGCTCACATCATGTATGTATTTAAAATTAATTTGATTGGGGAGAAAGCCAGAGAAATGGACTTATTATAACTGGTAGTGTTATTTTTCTTTCCAGGAAGGGGAACAGTTTGTGAAGAAAATTGGTGGTATTTTTGCCTTCAAGGTGAAGGATGGCCCTGGGGGTAAAGAGGCCACCTGGGTGGTGGATGTGAAGAATGGCAAAGGATCAGTGCTTCCTAACTCAGGTGAGTGCACTAGTGACTTCATTTGCAGAAGTATTGACAAGTTTACAGGAGCTGTCAGCCAGGAAAATGGGGATCTGCTTTGTTTTCCCCAAAGGGCTGACTTTAGAGATGTAGGACCTTGTTAAAGAACCTGTGAATCCTGGGGAGCAGGTTAAAGTCACCTTTTTGCTGAGATTTGAAAGCTCCATCATAGAGTCGCCAATCTTACACTTTGGAATTAGACAAACTTGGATTGGGCTCCTGGCCTTGCCACTCACAGATTTTGACATTGAACAGGTTATTTAACTTCTCTGAGATTTGACTTTCTTATCTGTAAATGGACTGGTAAGTGGTACCTGTTTCTTTCTTTCCTTTTTTTTTTTATTTAGAGACAGAGTTTCACTTTATTGCCCTTGGTAGAGTGCTGTGGCGTCACAGCTCACAGTAACCTCCAAGTCCTGGACTTAAGTGATTCTCTTGCCTCAGCCTCCTGAGTAGCTGGGACTACAGGTGCCCGCCACAACGTCCGGCTATTTTTTTTTGTAGTTTGGCCGGGGCCGGGTTCGAACCTGCCACCCCTAGTATATGTGGCTGACGCATATACTGAGCCACAGGCGTCAGTTACCCAGTGGTACCTGTTTCATAGGGTTGATGAGAGCATTAAGAGAATCTCTCAGTTAGCCTGTAAAGCACACAGTCCAGTACCTGGTTATGTGGCCTTAGGAGACCTGTCTACACTCACTATCACCAGTTCCTCTCATTTAAATTCTTCTTGAACCCACTTCAGTCATCTTTTGTCTTCATCACTATCCCCAAACTGTTATTATCAAGGTCGCCAGTAGCTACTACACTGCTAAATTCAATGTCACGGCCATCATAATATTAGACTTCCTTCTTTTCTTTTTTTTTATGAGATAGAGTCTCAAGCTGTCGCCCTGGGTAGAGTGCCATGGCATCACAGCTCACAGCAACCTCCACTCCTGGGCTCAAGCAATTCTCCTGCCTCTGCCTCCCAAGTAGCTGGGACTACAGGTGCCCACCACAACGTCTGGCTGTTTTTTGGATGCAGCCGTCGTTGTTTGGCGGGCCCCAGCTGGATTGGAACTCGCCAGCTCAGGTGTATGTGGCTGGCACCTTAGCCACTTGAGCCACAGGCACCGAGCCAGACTTCCTTATTTTCCTAGCATTGAAGTGTTCCAAACTTTAGTGTCTATATGTTTTATAAGTATTTACTCCCTGGGTTTCTTATCTAGTATCATGCTTTAAAAACAGTCTTACACTGATGACTCCCAGATTTATGTCTTCTGAACTCCAGAGTATATATCTTATATCTAGCTGCTTAATTGACAAGTTTATTTTCCTGTTTTTTGAGACAGTCTCTTTGTTTCCCTTGATAGAGAGCTGTGGCATCGTAGCTCACAGCAACCTCAAACTCCTGGGCTCAAATGATCCTCTTTCCTCAGCCTCCTGAGTAGCTGAGACTACAGGCAGCTGCCACAGCGCCTGGCTATTTTCAGAGACAGGGTCTCGCTCTTGCTTAGGGTGATCTCCACTCCTTTAAGCTCAAGTGATCCACCTGTCTTGGCCTCCCAGAGTGATAAGAGTACAAGCTTGAGCCTCCACCTCTAGCCCAGAGTGATCATTTTAAAACTTAAGTCAAATTGTTTCCCATTCTCTCCTCAAATCCCTCCAGTGGCTTTCAGATCACTGCAAGTAAAAGCAGAGCTTGTACGATGGCTTCATGTGATCTGGCCCCAGTTTCCTGTATCTTACCACATTTTCCCTTCCTTTGCTCAAGTAACACAGGCCTCCTTGCTATTGCTTGATTGAATGTGGGGTGCTTTTGGTTTGGAGGCTTTCTACGCTCTGTTTGCTTTGCCTGAGATTATCTCCCCCAGATGTCCTCATGACTTTTCCTGTAGCTTCTTGGATCTTTGCCCAGATGCAGCCTTTTCAGTGAGCCTTTCCTTAACCACACTTTAAAAAATCAAATCCCCATTACCATTCCCTAGTGTTGTTTTTGCCATATCACTATCTGACATACCATGTAATGTTTTATTTATCTACTTATTGCCCATACCTCCTGCTGGAATTATAACCTCTGTGAAGGAAGACCATTTTGCCTCTGAGGTTCTCTGCTGCATTCCAGTACCTAGAATAGTACCTGATCCATAGTAGGCCTTCAAACAATAAGTAATTTAGAAACAAACAATAGAATGAATGCATGTCTTAGTAGGCATTCAGAATTTAGCAATTTAACAATATAATTGTTATACAATATAGGTATATTGTATTGGTAAATTTCTCTTGTTGGAGAAAACTTGGTGTCATTTAAAAATAGGATAGATGGAGGACCAGATTTTGGAGGGTTTAAAATACCATGATAGGAACTTTGTAAGTTATATGGTATATAAAAAATCCATTAAAGCTTTTTAGGTAGAAAAGTAAAAATCAAAGCTGTATTTTAAAGAATGAAGCTGATGGGGCGGCGCCTGTGGCTCAGTGAGTAGGGCGCTGACACCATATGCCGGAGGTGGCAGATTCAAACCCAGCCCCTGCCAAAAAAAAAAAGAATGAAGCTGATGGCTTAGACCCGATGAATTGGAAAGGGACAGATCAGAGGCAGAGAGAACATTTAGGATGGATATTGCCACTGAGTGAGCAGAGAGGATGGCCGGCCTAAGTGTTGGCAGTGAGAAGAGTGAGTGGTGGCAGAGCAGACGCTGGAGATCTTGGAGGTGAAGACGACGAGACCCGGGAGCTGTGTAGGAGGAGGCCTGTCAAAGGTGTGTGGGTTTCATCATTGACACATTCCTGAGGGGGTCCCACAGGACAGGATGAGAGCAGGAGCGCAGGTACAACAAAGGGCAGCCTGAGTAAGAGGATGGAGGATGTTGCTTTCTCTGAAAGGGTATTTACATATTCAGGCTCATTTTGAGGGGAGAGGAGGTTGGCAGAACTCCTAGAAGAGAGGGTAGAGCTTGGAGGCAGGAGAAGTGGAGGACTGTGATGTGATGAGCAAAAGAATCACTGAGAAATTAATGAAGGAAAAGCCAAGCAGCCGGAAGGGCGTCCATCCAGTGTGGGCAGCATGCTTTGTTGGAGAAGGTTCCTGAGTTATGTAGTCCTTTTTTTTTTTTCCTTCCCAAATGAATGGGCAGAAAAATGACTATAACTTTGCATTCTTTGAGCTGCCACTCTATGGTGGTATAGGAAGAAAAGCTAAAGCCTTCATCCAGATTCCAGCTTTTAGAAATAGAACTTGGGGAATTATAGTAGTGATGATTTTTTAATTTTTTAATGAATTAATTTTTTTAGACAGAATCTCACTCTGCTGCCCACACCAGATGCCATGACATCAGCCTAGCTCACAGTGATCACAGACTCTTGGGACAAGCCATCCTTCTGGCTCAGCCTCCTGAGTAGCTGGGACTGCAGCTGTCTACCACAACATCTGGGTAGTTTTTCTATTTTTAGTAGAGATGGGGGTCTCACTCTTGCTTAGGCAGTTCTCAAACTCCTGAGCTCAAGTAATCCACCTGCCACGGTGCCCAGCTAGTGCCAATTTTTTTAGATGACTAAAAGTTAATGATTATTTTAATATTCTGCTATGCCCAGGTAGATGTTAAAAGGTGATTTAAAAAAAAATTCTCCTTTTCCTCTTGTTTGTTGTTTGTTTTGTCATGAAAGAGAACATGCTGTGGAAAGCTGTTGAATGATTTCAGAAAAGCTGTGTTCCCGCCAGGCAGGCTCCGGCTATGTGCCGTCCTCATATTAGATGCCCCATCCCAGATCCAAAGGGATCTCACCCTGAGGCCGGGTAATTTTTGCTGAAATGGATACTTGTTGGCAGCCAGGAGTGGTGTTGAAATATGGACTTACCCAGTAAAAGCCACCACTGGAAATTACCAGCTCCTTTTACATCAACCAACAAATGGCCATTTGTTAGAGATTAGCTATGTTAAAGCATTAATAACCTGTCCTAGGTTGAACTGGCATCTTGACAATTGTACACAGTGTTAGGAGGTTTGCTTATTGTTAATGTATTTCATTTGCTTGTACTCTAAGAGCTTGGTAATGATTATATACATGATTCTATTAAGGACTTTGAGATTTTGTGCATTTTTCATCATCTTTTTTTTGAGACAGAGCCTCAAGCTGTCACCCTGGATAGAGTGCTGTGGAGTCACAGCTCACAGCAACCTCCAATTCCTGGGCTCAAGCGAGTCTCTTGCCTCTGCCTCCCAGGTAGCTGGGACTACAGGCGCCCACCACAACGCCTGGCCATTTTTTTTAGTTGCAGCCGTCATTGTTGTTTGGCAGGCCGGGGCTGGATTCGAACCCGCCAGATCAGGTGTATGTGGCTGGCGCCTTAGCCCGCTGAGCCACAGGCGCCGAGCCATTTTTCATCATCTTTTTCTTGCTGTCTGGATACCTGTTGGTATCTTCTCCATGAGTTCTGCCCCTCCCTCCTTTCCTTTGAAACAACAACTCACAGAGCCTGTCTCGAGGAAGCCACCTTTGACTAATCTAACATGACTTATCATTCCTTTATTCTTTTATCCCTTTTTTCTGCCCTCTCAGCACTGGAGTGCTCGATCTCAACCCTTTATTAAGCAATATGTTACAGAAGGCCTTAGGGCCTCCCATCCCCAATGTACAGTGGACAGAGCATAGCCCTTTCATAGAGCTGTTGAGAGATTAAATGAGATAAGATATACACGTATAAAACACCTAGATAGAAGTACTTAGTAAACCACTGCTTCTTCCCCAACCCATACATTAAATATTAATTCTGCTTGGGCACATAGGCTTGTATAAGCTTCTCAAAAGGACGTGGGCAACTAGGAGAGCATCTGGGATCATTCATCAGATGCTGATCATGGGTGAAAGTCAGTTAAAACTGAACTATTGAATGTTTGCATTCTTACTATTACTTGAGGAAGAAGTAAAGCCTAACAATTGGGAGTATTAGCTTTGGCAACAGGAATCTGCATTCAGAACTAGCTCAGCCACTTACTAGCTCTACCTTCAGCAAGTTATTTGATCTCTCTGACCTTATAGGATTGTTAAAAAGACCAAGAGAAGACCAGGTGTGTGAAGAGCGCAGTAAATGCTGATACTACAGCAATAGCAGATTTTACTTCCTCAGGTCACCTTCCAATAACTAAGAGTCTTTTCTTTTTTTTGAGACAGAGCCTCAAGCTGTCACTCTGAATAGAGTGCCATGGCATCACAGCTCACATTACCTCCAATTTCTGGGCTGGAGCGAGTCTCCTGCCTGTGCCTCCCAAGTAGCTGGGACTACAGGCGCCCGCCACAACACCCGGCCATTTTTTGGTTGCAGCCGTCATTGTTGTTTGGCGGGCCCGGGCTGGATTCGAAC
>CAUYRH010003839.1:0-26815 GCA_963574655.1 Perodicticus potto
GGTGCCTGTAATCCCAGCTACTTGGGAGGCTGAGGCAAAAGAATCGCCTAAGTCCAGGAGTTGGAGGTTGCTGTGAGCTGTGTGATGCCATGGCACTTTACCAAGGGTGATAAAGTGAGACTCTGTCTCTACAAAAAAAAAGAAAATTCCAGGCTCGGTGCCTGTGGCTCAACTGGCTAAGGCGCCAGCCACGTGTACCTGAGCTGGTGGGTTCAAATCCAGCCCAGGCCTGCCAAACAACAATGATGGCTGCAACCAAAAAAAATGGCCGGGTGTTGTGGCAGGCGCCTGTAGTCCCAGCTACTTGGGAGGCGGGGGCAAGAGACTCGCTTGAGCCCAGGAATTGGAGGTTGCTGTGAGCTGTGATGCCACAGCACTCTATCCAGGGTGACAGCTTGAGGCTCTATCTCAAAAAAAACTCCAGCAAACAGGACAAAAATGACCAAACTAGTGAGACAAACGTCATCACCGGGGCTGGGGGCTCGTAGCTAAATGGCTAGATTGCTGGCCCTGTGTTCTGGGGCTGGTGGGTTCAAACCAGGTGGGCCTGCTAAACCAAAAGAAAAAAAAAAAAAAAAAGAAAGAAAGAAAGAAAAGAAAGAAACACTATCATCAAGGAAACTAGGAACAAAATCAATACTTATAAGCCTTTAACTCTTCGTATGCCCATGACCTAAGAGTGCAAGGTACAGACATTAGGAACTAAGTGAGACTATACTGAAATGTCCTAACTCTTGGACAACTTGGGGACATGGAAGACCTACAAGAAAAGTAGGGAACACAAAGCATGCCCTCATGGTTTTGCTTTCTCCAACCTGTTAGGTTGAGAAGGAGCCAGCTTTGAAGGTGATGACAATCAAATTTGACTAAGCAGACATAAACTCCAACTCACTATAGAAAACTCATAATCCACAGCATTACACAGGTCCATTCTCTCCTTTTTCACACCTCAGGTGTCCAGGCTCTCCCTAAAGCAGGGAAAAGCTAAAATCAACAGCTGATCCTCATACATAGGATCCAAGGCAAAGATCTTAATAGATTCAGAGAAAAACCTCTAGGAGAAAATATACCCAAAATATATGACCGCTTGCCCAATTCATCTTGTCACTTATTCCAAATACTTAAAACCATCAACATCTAAACCTCCAGTACAAATCACAAAACAAAAACCTTAAAACAGCACCAAAGTAAATGGAAAAGGCCATCAAGCACAGCCGTGTTGTCCATACTTTTAATACAACTCAAACTTTCTTTCTTATTTAAAAAGTCTTATTTTAATAAGGCCAGCTGCAGTGGCTCACTCCTATAATCCTAGCACTCTGAGAGACAGAAGTGGAAGGACTGCTTGAGCTCATGAATTCGAGACCAGCCTGAGCAAAAGCAAGATCTCCATCTCTTCTAAAAATAGAAAAAACTGAGGTGAGAGGATTGCTTGAGTGTAAGTGTTGGAAGTTGCTGTGAGCGATGATGATACCATGGCATTCTACCCATGGCGACAGCTTAAGACTCTGTCTCAAAAAATAAATAAATAAGGCAGGCCCATGGCTCAGTGGGTAGGGCACCAGCCACATATACTAAGGTTGGTGGGAAGCTGGCGGGTTCAAACCCAGCCCGGGACAGCTAAACACAACAATGACAACTGCAAGAAAAAAATAGCCGGGCATTGTGGGGGGCACCTGTAGTCCCAGCTACATGGAAGGCTGAGGCAAGAGAATCATTTAAGCCCAGGATTTGGAGGTTGCTGTGAGCTGTGACACCACAGCTCTAAACCGAGGATGACACAGTGACACTCTTTCTCAAAAATAAATAAATAAATCTTAATAAAATAGATGAATACTTGCTTAACATGACTGTTTAAAATACATATAATAAACCAAAAGGCAATATCATAGATAAACATGAAGTATCAGAATCATTTCCAAAGTCTGAAAAAGATAAAGGTGCCCAGTGTTAGCAATGTGTTAAATACTAGCCAACTTAATCTTATTCTTGAAAAGAATGAAGATTCCTAGAATACTAAAAGCAGGCAGCAAAATTATCTTTATTTGTATAATACATGATTATGTATCTGGAAAACCTTACATAATCAAAAAATTATTAGAAACAATAAAGGCTGAGTAATTGAATCAATAGTCAGTACATGCTGAGCATGGTAGCACAGGCCTGTAGTCCTAGCTAGCCGGACGGCTGCACTAGGAAGATCACTTGAATCCTGGATTGAGACCAGTCTGGGCACGGTAGAAAAAAAATATATTTATATGAATTACTCACTATTTAGGGGAGAATTGGACAGTCTTTGGGAAAAAATAAAACTGGGAATCCAAACTTCATGTCTTTCACTTAAAGGGATTCCACCTAAGGTAAAGATTCAAGACAAACCTAAGAGCTACAAATGAAAAAATGAGACATTGATCTTCCATACACATATTTCTTCCTATAATGTAAACAACAATCTGAGGGTAAAAAGTTCCACAATATGTGTCAGAAATGGGAATAAGAGGGGGGAAGATTGAAGGAAGAAGAAGAGAAAAGAAAATTTAGCAGTGGTGTATTGGCATTTACTCATAGTGGCTCACAGGATTCTACTGTTAAATTTTCAGGGATTTTGCAACCCAGTTGTTAGTCAAAGTATGTAAACTTATGATTCAATAAATTATACTAAAAATGAGGTAATAAACATTCAAGACTCATCACTTCCTAATCACTTTACTCCATTTTATTATTATCTATGTTGTGAAGGTTATTATGTTATTATTTATATGTATCCTACATTGTACGACTACACTTCCCAACTGTTCTGCAGCTTTAAGCTGTTGGACAGAAATGGGCCATAGTCAGGGTATTTACACAATGAAAAGGGTACACAATACTGGTTTGTATATGTGGCAAGGGGAAAATACTAATAACTGGTTTGTATATGTGTCTCCAGTTGTTAGTATTTTCCAGAATAAAAAAAATTTTCTAGAATATCACCACATATATAAAAAATATTCACGTCCTTTGGGCCAGAAATTCAATCTCTAAGAATGAATCCTAAGGAAATAAAGTGGAATATACAAAAAGCCTAGGGATGTTTGATGCTACATTATTCCATTATATAATAATATGATAATAAAAAATAACTTAAATGTCATAAAATTGGGTAGTTGAATAAATTGTATTATTTAAAAATATAAACAAGAGGGTGGTGCCTGTGGCTTAAGGAGTAGGGCACCAGCCCCATATACCAAGGGTGGCAGGTTCAAGACCGGCTCTGGTCAAAACTGCAAAAAAAAAAAATACAGACACGAGGAAATGCCCATGATATAATCCAAATGATTAAAAAAGAGCTAATAAAATAAAACCCACAGAATGCAAGAGTACATAATAATAATAACTACTATTTGTTTAAAGAGAAAAAAAAAAGGACCAAAAAGAACTCGTCTACAGTTACATTTTCAAAAGTGAAAAGCAGGCCAAGTGCTGCTCACAGTGCAATCCTAGCACTCTGGGAGGCTGAGGCAGGTGAATTGCCTGAGCTCAGGAGTTTCACCAGCCTGAGCAAGAGTGAGTCCCCATCTCTAAAAAATAGCTGGGCGTGAGCAATGATACCATGGCACTCTACTGAGGGTGACAAAGTAAGACTCTGCCTCAAAAAAAAAAAGTGAAAATCAAAACTTTTTTCCCCCCAAAATGCAAGTCATTTCTAATTGCAAAATTTCTCATATTTGCAGCCTACACTCTAAAATTTCTTTCCATTGAAGCTCGTTTCACCCCTACGCACACCCACATTTTCTCATTCCCTCCAGTTACAACAAAAGAAATAGCCCTCCATGGGTGGCATCTATGGTTCAAGGAGCAGGGTGCCAGCCCCATATACCAGAGGTGGTGGGTTCAAACCTGGCCCCGGCCAAAAACTGCAAAAAAAAAAGGAATAGCTCTCCTTCCAGTTAATGCCAATCATATAATATGGTTTTGGAATCCACTTATTACCACTTTTCTTATTTTCTGCTCCTGTATCTTCAGTATGATTAAGAAAATCATTTTAAACCCACTTTCCTTTCTAGGAACTACTCAATTTCTTTTCTTTTTCTATAAAAAAAAAAAAAGCTGGTTAAACTTTCTGTTTCTGGGTGGCACCTATGGCTCAAGGAGTAGGGCACCGACTCCACATACCAGGGGTAGCGGGTTCAAGCCCAGCCCTGGCCAAAACTGCAAAACAAACAAACAAAAAAACCTTTCTGTTTCTGTGAAATCAGACAAGTTCACGAACTCATCCTTGAAGAAATGCTACATACCTCACTACTGAATATCACTATGGTCACCAGTTGGCCAAAAAGCGGACTTCACAGGTGTTTGCAGCAATACTTAGCAGTGAGGTACGTAGCACTTTTTCTAGGATGATTTCAAGAACTTAATTGTCAGACTTTCGGAAATGACAGCTTCCAGAAGGAGTTCTAAAACTGCTTTGAAGAGTGGACTGGCATCAGTGCAAAGCTTCCCAGGGGACCACACTGATACTCAGCAATGATGTAGGTAGTACTTTTACTGAGTTCATGAATTTAATTGTCCAACTTCGTATTTTTTTAGCTTTAGTCAAAACCACTCCACTAAAACTGTTAATGCCAAAGTAACTAATGTATTTCTCATTTAACCCAATACATTATTTTAATTTTCTTTTTTGTTATTTTTTTTCCTTGGTTGTTGTGGTTGTTTTGTTTCAGTGGCTACTCCATTGGGACTATTTTGATTATTTCTTGGGTAGTATCACAAAAGCATTTCACTCCATGGTCACTCCACCTCATTTCCACTTTTTTTTTTTTTTTTTTTGAGACAAAGTCTCAAGCTGTTTCCCTGGGTAGAATGCCGTGGCATCGCAGCTCATAGTAACCTCCAACTCTTGGGTTCAAGCGATCCTCTTGCCTCAGATTTTCTATTTTTATTAGAAATGGGGTCTCGTTTTGTTCAGGCTGGTCTCGAACTCGTGAGCTCAAGCAATCCACCTGCCTCAGACTCCCAGAGTGCTAGGATTACAGCATTTTCACCTTTTGTAGGAACAGGTTCGTTACACTCATATACCATTTCACTAAAAAACACTTTCCTTTCAGTAAATATAAAAAACAATGCACATAGAAGCCTGTGAATAATATAACTTTGGACATTTGAAAGCTTTTTCTTTTTCAGAGACAGGGTCTTACCCCATTACCCAAAGTGCAGTGCAGTGGCATAATCATAGCTCACTGTAATCTCAAACTTTTGGCCTCAAATGACCCTCCTGCCTTGCCCTTCCAAAGCATTACAATAATAGGCATGAACTACTGAGCCCTGCCTTGAAATTTTTATCTTAATATTGTTCTGTGTTTTTAAAATTTTTATGAATATTTTATTTTTTTGAGACAAACTCTCACTTTGTCATTCTTGGTAGATTGCCATGGCTTCACAGCTTGCAGCAACCTCAAATTCTTGGGCTTAAGTGATTCTCTTGCCTCAGCCTCCCAAGTAGCTCGGACTATAGGTGCCTGCCACAATGCCTGGCTATCTTTAGAGATGAAGTCTTACTCTTGCACAGGGTTGGTCTCAAACTGGTGAGCTCAGGCAATCTGCCCACCTTAGCCTCCCAAAGTGCTAGGATTACAGACCTGAGACACCTTGCCCGACCAATGTATATTTTATAGTGAAAAGTATTTTTTTGATTTTTAAAACAAGTCAAAGGACATTGAGTATGATTAATTTTCAGAAGGACCAACTTTCTGAAATTGTAGAGCTGTATATATGCTTTTATCATAAACAAGCAAATGACACAAATGTAAGATAATAAGTGAACTTATTTTTTAAAATTTCAAGTTATATTCTCAAATATCTTTTATTTCCCCTTCTTATTTTTTATGGACAAATAATAATTGTGTGTATGAGGTACAAATTGATATTCTGATATTCAAATACTTTTAATTCAGGCATCTAAAAAGTAATAGAATTACTTACCCGGATGATAACCCTGCCTCATCAAGAAAATGTATTTTTAGTATTCTAAATATATTTAGCAAAATTAATATTTTTTTAGAAAGAATCCTATCACAAGAGGTGAAACAAAATACAAAAAAAAAAAATAGATAATGCTTTAAAAAGCTGACCTGCAGGCTTGGCGCCCATAGCACAGTGGTTACAGCCCTGACCACATACACCGAGGGTGGCAGGTTTGAAACCGGCCCGGGCCAGCTAAACAACAATGACAACTGAAACAAAAAAATAGCTGGGCGTTTTGGCAGGTGCTTGTAGTCCCAGCTACTTGGGAGGCTGAGGCAAGAGAATCACTTAAGCCTAAGAGTTGGAGGTTGCTGTGAGCTGTGACGCCACAGCACTCTACCAAGGGCAACACAGTGAGACTCTGTCTCAAAAAAAAAGCTGACTTTTAGTTATCTAGTTCAACATTCCATATAATAGAGATTTTAGCGCATACAATGTAATAGTGAAATGTAGTATAGGTAAGTGTTGATGGCAAATTGGATCTTAGCATGTGCATAAAAAGACAGTTCTACTAGCAGAAAGGAATGCAAAAGAATTAAATTACAAAAAAAATATGAAAAATAACTTCAAAAACTTTGGTGAGGAGGGTATTTTTAAGCTTAAAAATAGAATTATTTAAAAATCTAAAGAATTGGCCTGGTGGGATGGCTCACTCCTGGAAGCTAAGGTGGATGGATTGCTTGAGTGTAGGAGTTCAAGACCTGCCTGAGCAAGAGTGAGACCCCATCTCTGCTAAAAATAGCAAAACTAGCTGGGCATTTTAGTGGGTGCCTGTAGTCCCAGCTACTCAGGAGACGAAGGCAGGGGGATCACTTGAGCCCAAGAGTTTAAGGTTGCTGTGAGCTATGATGATGCCATGGCACTCTACCAGGGCAAACAAGTAGAACTTTGTCTCAAAAAATAATAAATTAATAATAAATAAAATAAAAATCCAAAGAATTGGTAAGTTAATCAATTACATTTCTCTGCATTAAAATGTCATCAATACTTACAACAATTTACAAATAGCTGATAATAAATGTACTAAAATCCCAATGCAATAGGCAAATGTCAAAGACAAATCACAAAAGAAAATGTAACACATTAAGAAACTGAAAAGTACTCACTCTAGATATAGAAATGCAAATTAAAGAAGATAAAATTTTTTTGCAATGGAATTGGCAAGCTATAAAAACAATGAAAATAACCAATCCACCAAAAATGTGGTAAAATAGATACAGCTATACATTGCTAGTGAGACGTAAATTCATAAAATTCTTTCAAAAGGCAAGTTAGCAACACATATATCAAGAGCCTTAAAGTATTCCCAGCTCTTGACCCAGTAATTGCATTTCTGGGAATTTATCTATGAAAATAATATCAAATAATAACAAATAAAAGCATTATGCATAAAAATGTTCACTGAAGCATTATTTATAACTGAAGGAAGTAAGGAAAGGAAGGACAGACACGAGGAGTCTATACATATAACCACATTCTCTACCCTTAGCATACAGGACTACTGGGGAATAAGGGAAAAAAGATAACCTTGCAGAAAGGTAGAGGACTAGAAAGATTTCACAAAAGTGAAGAATATTAGAAAATATGCTGATTTTACCAAGCAAAATGGGAGGAAAATAAGAACTGCAGACAGGGCAACATTATATGAATAATGGAGTCACAAAATACTATACTCAGGGATCCCCAACAAATATGGTATGTCTGC
Organism: Perodicticus potto; assembly: GCA_963574655.1. Classification (NCBI taxonomy): domain Eukaryota; kingdom Metazoa; phylum Chordata; class Mammalia; order Primates; family Lorisidae; genus Perodicticus; species Perodicticus potto. The sequence goes on from CAUYRH010003839.1 coordinate 7,709, forward strand.
AATACTTTTATAACATGCTATCTCCTCCTACCTCGTGGGGTTTTTCAGAAACAGATAACTAACTGGTAATGGTATAAACGCACAAACATATATAGAGTAAATAATCACAAATGCAGATGAAAAAGATTAGGCTAGGTGGGTATGATTATTCATCTATGCATAATGTAATATACAAAAAAGGAAGTAGAAGGGTTTACAAAACAGATGAGAGTTTGCCTTAAGTTAACTAATTCATCATGAAACTGATGTATTAGAAAGAATGCCTAACCACTGGCAAGTGGTAAGCCACAGCCAACAGTTCCAGTTCTCATTTTCATCATCTGAAAAGAGGAAGTAGGTGTTCATCTACACCAAATTATTATGATTGTACAAAACAGACTTGAATGTAAGATAATACAATCTCCTACCTCCCCAAATCAGCCAATCTCATTAATTCAAATTATTATGACCATTCATGTTGCTGTTAGTCTAGTCATTACCACCTGTCACTAGAATTTATTCAATTAATCAATGGTTTTTCTTTTAATAGCCTCTTCTCTTTATACATTCAACAGATTTCTCCTAAACCTATCTTCCTAAAACAACTTTTTAATCATGTCATCTCTCTATTTCAATCTCTTAATTAATCCAAATTCTCTAACTTTATCCCACACAATTTTCTTTTCTTATTTTGAGATAGAGTCTCACTCTGGATAGAGTGCAGTAGCATGATCATAGCTCCCTGCAACCTCAAACTCCTGGGTTCAACCGATCCTCCTCCCTCAGCCTCTGCAGTAGCTGGGACTATAGGTGCACGCCACCACATCTGGGTAATTTTTCTATTTTTTTGTAGAGATGGAGTCTCACTCTTGCTCAGGCTGGTTTTGAGCTTCTGACCTCAAGCAATCTTCCTGTCCTGGGTCTCTCAGAGTTCTAGGATTACAGGTGTGAGGCACCACACCTAACTTATCTCCCACTATTTTCAAGTAAATTTTGGTTAGATTGGTTTCTCTACATCCTCTCCTATGTTCAAGTTGCTGTTCTAAGCTAAAATACTTCCTTCATGGTCCAACACAAGTTCCATCATCTGCTTCAATCCTTTTAATTGCAAACTTTTTTTTTTTTTTTTGAGACGGTCTCACTCTGTTGCCCTTGGTAGAGTGCCGTGGTGTTATAGTTCAGAGCAATCTCAAACTCTTGGAATCACATGATTCCTCACATGATTCTTTTGCCTCAGCCTCCCAAGTAGCTGGGACTACAGGTGCCCACCACAATGCCTGGCTATTTTTTTAGAGATGGGGTTTCACTCTTGCTCAGGCTGGTCTCAAACCCGTGAGCTCAGGCAATCCACCTGCGTTGGTCTCCCAGAGTGCTGGGATTATAGGTGTGAGCCACCATGTCTGGCACAAACTAAGTTTTTTTTTTTTGTTTTTTTTTTTTTTGAGACAGAGCCTCAAGCTGTCACCCTGGATAGAGTGCCTTGGCATCACAGCTCACAGCAACCTCCAATTCCTGGGCTCAAGCAAGTCTCCTGCCTCCACCTCCCAAGTAACTGGGACTACAGGCGCCCACCACAATGCCCGGCCATTTTTTGGTTGCAGCCATCATTGTTGCTTGGCAGGCCTGGGCTGGATTCGAACCCAGCAGCTCAGGTGTACGTGGCTGGTGTCTTAGCCCGTTGAGGCACAGGTGCCCGAGCCACAAACTAAGTTTTAAAAACTATTTTGGGGATACTAGAATCAATACTTAAGCATATAAACCATCCTGAATGATGTTATCTTGAGTTATCTTATTAGGGTAGGGTAGTGAAGTAGGTTCTAGTCAGCAGGTTATATTAAAATATAGCAAATACTCTCTCTCAATAAGTCTAACACAGCCAGTTTAATCATACGCATTGAAATAGGTATCATTAGCACTCTGGGAGGCTGAAGCGGGAGGATCACTTGAGGTCAGACATTTGAGACCAGCCTGAGAAAGACTGTGTCTCTACAAAAATAGAAAAAATTAGCAAGGAATGGTGATACATGCCTGTAATCCGGATCAGCTACTTGGGAGACTGAGGCAGGAGGACTGCTTGAGCACAGAAGTTTAAGGCTGCAGTGAGCTGATGAGATGACACTACTGCACTCTTGACGGGGCAACCAAATGAGACTTTGTCTCAAAAAAATAATAAAAGAAAATAAATAGACATTATTTATATAGTTGAGCTCCAGATACCCACAGCTGGGGGGCATTTAGGAGTCATAATATAAACAAATTCATACAAAAAATATTTATATTAAGACTTAGTGCCTATATACCCTGAGGCTAAAGGACTAAAGGATGAGACGGGGAAAGACCAGGAGAGGAACGGAGAGAGCTTCTCTCTCCCCACTTAAATTCTCTCCTTCTACCAGGAATTTTAGTGTTTTCTGTATTCTTTTCTGTAAATAAATTCTGTCTTACCACTGGGGGGTGGGGGGGGGGAATAATGTAATGAAGAATAATAAAGTACATGTATTTAAAAAAAAAAAAGACTTAGTGCCATATTTAGTGTAAGATGCTCACACTAAGAGGAACTATAAGGAGAAAAAAATAGTCCTCTTCCTTTCCTTTAAAGTTCAATAGCAGGAACCTGCAAATTAAACTGACAAAATGCAAGTTCACAGGAAAAAATCCTTTAGTTTTCTTTTTCTGATGTTAATATTTTGTGTTTCATGGGAGCTTCACAGAAAAGAAGTAAAAATCCCAAAAAGCTGTTAGATTCACAGGCTTATAAACCATTTTAACAAAATGCAATCAATTGTGAAGGTAACTAGACATAAGAAAGGGATGGGGTATGGGCTTTTAGGGTTAGTAAATTGTAGAAAAGTAAAAAGTATGGGGAAACTGCTTGGCGCCTGTGGCTCAATGGTCTAAGGTGCCAACTACGTACATCTGAGCTGGCAGGTTCAAATCCAGCCCAGGCCCGCCAAACAATGACGGCTGCAACCAAAAAATGGCCAGGCGTTGTAACGGGCGCCTGTAGTCCCAGCTACTTTGGAGGTGGAGGCAGGAGACTCGCTTGAGCCCAGGAATTGGAGATTGCTGTGACCTGTGATGCCACTGCACTCTATCCAGGGTGACAGCTTGAGGCTCTGTCTCAAAAAAAAAAGAAAGAAAGTATGGGGAAACTAATGAAAGAAAAAGGCTATTTTAGAAACATTTGTAGTAGACTCATCTCAGTGCTACTTTCTGTCTTCTTTGTGAAAATAAAATTCCCCTAGAGAAGGGATTTATGGTAATCCTCATTTCCCAGAAGTTTCTGCTTTTAGTCATATAAAGGAAGCTCCAAGCCTTTCTGCATCTGTTGATTCTAATTGCTCTCAGCTCAAAATAATTCATATGCCAAAGGGGCATATTTTGGGGTGATACATTCTGATCCTCTTTACCACCCAGGAACAGATAACACCTGAGTGATGTATCCTGCCTGGAACATAAGTTCACTGAGTGAATAATGGCTATTGAAATCACTTTCTTTCTCCATCTCCAATGTTTTCCTAACATGAATAATTGAATCTTTGTGAGTTAAAATAATAGAAGATGAAATTTTACTCTATGTATACCTTTTCTCACTAAGTAAATTATGAACTCCTTGAACATACTGAGCCATGTATTTTACTTTTGGGTACTGTGAATGTTTCCAGTTACTAGGAAATAGACTTAATGCGGACTTAATCTTATTCTCAATTTGATGATCAATTTATTTACCAAATTACTAATACCTAATAAAGGACCACTAGCATATCACAATAATACTAAACATGAGAAAGTGGTAAGTTATTTTTATGTTTCCACAAGTAACTGTAGGACTATTTTTGGTTCACCTGTGAAGTGCTAAGATTATAAAGACAGAAACAAACATTTTTACCCAGGTACATGTAATGAATTTAGTTGGCATCTACTGAACTTCAGTTGCAACACATTAAATGCTACGGAAAGAATAAAATATTTGCAGAAAAGCTGCAAAAGGAATCTACTTCACAGAAGTGTCTCATAATAAAAATTAGAATAAGTGAAATATAAGACACATCATAGCACACTGCATTTAAAAAAACAGCCAGGTGCAATGGCATGTGCCTGTAGTTCCAACTACTCAGGAGGTCGGGGCAAGAGGATCACTTGAGTTTAGTCAGGAATTTGAGTCAAGCCTCAGAGACACAGTGAGACCACATGGCTGGGGGTGGGGGGGGAGGAGAGAAGTACTTAAATTAAAAAATTACAAAATAGTGAAATTCTGGTCACATTTAATTTAGCTATTCGCCTCCACCCTCCACATGCCTTGTTCCTACCCTTCCATTTCACACATAGTACAAACACATTTACACAGTCTGGCTTGGTGCCTGTAGCTCTAGAAGCTAAAGCGCCAGCTACATTACCAGAGCTGGCGGGTTCAAACCCAGCCCGGGCCTGCTGAACAACAATGACAACTACAACCAAAAAATAGCCAGGGGTCATGGCAGGTGCCTGTACTCCCAGCTACTTGGGAAGCTGAGGCAACAGAATCGCTTAAGCCTAGGAGTTGGAGGTTGCTGTGAGCTGTGACGCCACAGCACTCTACCCAGGGCGACAGCTTGAGGCTTTGTCTCAAAAAAAAAAAAATTTACACATTCTTCATAAGAATGTCTTCTCTTCTGTGAGTTTTGGCAAGTATACCTATGAACATGCTTTGTGGAGGGGGAAGGGTAAAGAGAGGTTTTATCTAACTGTCCAAAGTTATCACATGTTCACTTCCTAGACCAACTGTTTCTGTTTACACTCCCCTTTCCCAATCCTTCAACTTCTACTTTAAATCCTCAGGGTATGATTACAGGCAAAAATCATTTTCTCTACAAGCTGCAGAAAGTATTAATAACAATGTACAGGTACTTAATGCTATTTAGACCACTAAGGACAAAATCTTAATACTTTCCCATAACAATGTTGTACTCTTAGCTGCATTTATAAACCTTCTTTAAGGTAGTCTCCTTTTTTTGTTGTTACTGCCCACCCCTTACCCTTAAGGATACTCCCTCTATCTCTGCAGTAACGCGTCTTTTAAAATAAAGAAATTTGATCCACACCTCTGTCAGTTACTACTGCCTTACAGATCCTACTTCTTTCACCAAGCTGCATTAACAACTCATAAAAGGAGGAAATCCTCATCTGGTGACTTACAGGCTGCACCTTGTTTTTCAAATGCTCAAAATGTATTTTACTGTTTCTATGTCACCATAACAGTTTAGTCTGGATCCTTAGGAGTGGCCTTTTGACTGTACTCAAATTTTATAAAACAAACCCTTTTACTAAAGGAATTTATTCTGTGTAGTTTGGATTCAGTTGAGGGGCCACGCTTGGGGATCTGGAGGGCCACATGTGGCCTTGAGGCCGCAGGTCCCCACCCATGGTTTATGTTAACAATAATACTTTTCCCGAGGAAGATCAGAAGTATGTCTCAACAACCAGGCCATCCTGGAAACCAGAAAAAATACGAGTGGCATCTATCTGAACTTACACACTAGATAGTCTTTTATTTCCAGTACTTTACACCTTTAATTTATCTCAAAACTCATCATATAAAAGTTTTAAGTGACAAGTCTCCTGCAAGTAAATGTTCATCACAATATTGCAAATAAATAAAAAATAAATTTCATTATTATTATGAACTGATAATAAATTTTATTATCATTACATGACAACAATGAAGTTAGGAAAAGCCTAACCACTTAATTTATTGTCCTTGGCCAAGACTTTATGTAAAAGACCTTTTAGGTCTTTCAAAAACATTGTGTTTTGAAAAGTTTTGAATCTTTCCTTTTTCACACTATATTTTTAGTGAAATCCAATACTGGTGTAATTAAAAATAGGGACTATGAGTTTTCTTGCTTTTTGTCCTCATGGATATGGCTCCTATTGGCAGTTCCAACAGTTTGCCTGTCTTCTCCATTCCTTCTCCACAAAGGAACTATAATTAGTAAAAGTATTTTTTAAATCAAGAAAAAATTATTCTTGAGAAAAGGGACACAGAGGGGTGATATCCTCTCTGCTTTCTACTCATGTTCTTAGAAGGTGTGATCATGCATAGACTTAGAGAAAAACCATTCACAAATACATCAGAAAAGGATCAAGAAGAAAGGAGGGGTTCTGTTTAATCTCACATAAAATAGATTTGAATACCTCTGACCAGAAAGGGCAATTTTGTTGGTTTTAACCAGGCTTCCACAAACAAGCCTATCATTGAAATGGAAGATTTGATACTAATTAACCCAGCTTCTCCAGAGAAATTTAAGCGGTGAATTTTTGAAAGCAATAGAGGAAGGAACAGGTACCAGGACATTTTCTTTTGAAAAAGGTTTGGGTTGGGGTGACCTCAAAAAGGTTGCAGACTCTGGTGCAATGGCTCACGCCTGTAATCCTAAGAGGCCAAGGAAAGAGGATTGCTTGAGACCAGGAGCTGGAGACCAGCCTGAGGAAGAGCGAGTCTACCTCTCTACTAAAAATTGAGGTTATATGCCACTGCACTCTAGATGGGGTGACAGTGAAAGTCTGTCTCAAAAAAAAAAAAAAAAAAAATAGGTTGCCAGAACCATCCAAGATGCCTAATGAACTAGCTTTAACTTTGTTCTACATGGGGATTATGCTGTTTTTCTTTTGAATCCTTTCTTCCAAATCTCTGAATATTCTAAGTTTACTCATTCTTGATGTAGTTTAATACTACCTAAACCAAAGGTCAGGCGCAGTGGCTCACTCCTATAATCCTAGCACTCTGGGAGGTCCAGGTGGGTGGATCTCTTGAGCTCATGTGTTTGAGGCCAGTCTGAGCAAGAGTGAGACTCTGCCTCTAAAACCAGCCAGTTGTGGTGGGCACCTGTAGTCCCAGCTTCTTGTGAGACTGAGGAAAGAGGACTGCTTGAGCCCAAGAGTTTGATGTTTCTGTGAGTTATGACATCACGGTAAGGCATTCTACTCAAGGCAACAAAGTGGAACCAAAGAGGATTTTCTAATTATTCCAACCAAAAACCATCTTTCTCTAAGTCTGAACTTTCATAAACTTTTAGCCATAATTCTCCAAGGGCATGCTTAGAAACAGCATTCAATATAAACTTAAAGAATAAAGGTAGCTGTCTCCTTTCTTCCCATTAATAATAGAATAATAGTATATCAAATACCTATGATTCTCTTGTTGCTGGTGTAACTAAGTCAATTCATCTTTCAAACAATGAGTAATTTTTTTCTGTTTTGCTAGGTTACTAACATAGTATATAAAACTCAGTCCATTAACTCATTCTTCTTCTTTTTTAAATATAATTATCTGCTGTAATGAAAACCAGAAAAGGCAGATAAACAAAATCTCAAGTCTTCATTTTAGCGAAAAACTAAGAATTCTCTCCATCTAACTTATTAAGAAGTAGAGAATATGGGAAAAACTGGATTTGAATTTTACTTCCTTTTATTTCCTCTGCTTATTCTGTAGTTAAGATGCTAAAAAGCAGGAAAAAAACTAAAAAGATAATAGTTAAAAGGGAGAGAAGAACATGGAATCATTTACAACATGACTGATGTAACCTCAAGAAATGGCAAGTTAACTACATAGTTGTGATCTTCCACAACTCAAAACTAAAATGTAACACATCGTCCTTTAATAACCTTTGCATTTATTATTTAAAAAAAGTATAGCCTACTATCAGCTAGATTAAATTTGGCCATATATTCTGTTATATTACCAACATACCCAGCCATTTGTGAAGCCAAGAAAGAGTAAAATGCACTCTTAGGACTGGTACTCAACCTTGAAGTGCTGAGAGCTACTTTATCATCTAGTGTGGGAACACATACAAGCACATATGAACCTAACACCATGTGTGGAAAGCTGGGTATAAACACATCATCATAAATCACTCGGGTATCACTTACTTTAACATACACAAATCAAGCATAGCTCCCTGTGATTCCTAAAAGGATATGTGAAATAGCACTTAACATTTTCTCCTCTCGTTCTTCTCAATCAAAGCTTAGAATAAAGAGGTTTTTCTCTTCTCTTCTGGGGCATGCAGGACCCTATTATAACTGGACTAACTTATATATACCATTTAAATGCTGTGAAAGCATAGCTGTGCTTAATATTCCAGAAGTGACCCGAAAAGCAAAGGAGACTCTTCATTCGATTCCTTCTTAAAAATTAGAGTAGCTTTACAGTTTTAGGATTAGCATTATTTTAATCCAATTATGAAGTCCTGTCAGTTTTCCTATCTTGCTTTATACAACTCATAATCTAAAAGTACTACCACTTTTCTATGTATTAGATGACATTGTTTTATAGAGTAATTAATCACAATCTACTGTCAATGTTGCTTCCCAAAACTATGTGTAACTAGTAAAATATAATTAACAATATTTTAAAATCAAAGATAGTTCATTCATCTGTGGACAAAATCATAAAACATATTTTACAAAAATTACAATAGTTGTATAATTTAGACTTGTTTGTTTGGTTGGCTGGTTCTGGCCAAGATTAAATATATGATAGGAAGACATAACTTCTACACTTATTTCCTTCTAAGCTTTTTCATTTTATTCAGCGTTAAGTTTAAATTAAATATTTAAAATTGAAGCTGTTCTGTGTTGCAAACACAGCTAAAATGAAGAGCTTCTGCAGCGGCAGTGACCAGATTTTAAATGCAGGTAGATCAATTAAAAAAAAAAAAAATCACCAAGCACAGGCTCCATGTGTGAGTGGAATGGTTTATAATAGCTTGCAAATGACTATGTGCTTGCTGTAACCAGCTGTTCTTAAATTATGAATATGCAACCAATTCATGTTAAAGCCAAATCCCAGCACTATTTCTACAGAGAAATCCCAGTAGTTTTGCTTGTTTTACATGTTAGCTCTGTTAAAGATACAAATAGCAGTAAGCTTAGGAACAAATAGGACCAAACTATTGGCATTTCATGCAGTAGGTCCATTATCACAGCAGGGAATGTCAATCATTGGTACATTCCTATAACAGCTCAGGCAATATGACAATGATCTTGTACGGAAAAAAAATCAAAATCTCTGCAGCATACTCAAAGTCCTTCTGACAACCTAATGGCTTCTTACTTCAAGGAATCAGACTGTCAGACCTGACCTACTAGAAGAATTTCACCAAGCTTGAAACATTTAAAAACATCAATCATAAAAACAAAGACAGGACATTGAATTATACAGTATTAACCTCCAGGGTTTGCATACAAAGACCTTAGATTTATTTATGTCCTAGTGAGTTAAGAGCTTCAGTACACTGTTCTTTACACCAAACTGACTGCCAATTTGATGAACCTCTCTGCCCTCAGCAGGAGTGCACTGTCTTTGATTAATGAGTGCATGTTTGTGGAAAAGTGTTAAGAGGAGAAAACACGAAAAACACACAATTATGTCTACACATAGCTGAAGTAGCAATGCAATAATTACTTTCACATCAAATGTTCCTTTTTCACATGTACCCATGCACATATGCACCCAAAAAATTAGTAAAGGTTCATATTTATACATTCCTTTCATTATTATCGTCACCAATACTAAAAATATTATTTGAATGAAAGGCACTGAAAAGCTGAAGTATAAGTCAAATTTTATAAATTATAAAAACTATTTTAAAAATATTAACTTAGTTTAAAAACAAACTGAAATGCCCTTTTACAGTAAAAATTTAAACATATGGGATTAAAACTATTTCACTTCATATTCTTATAAAAGCCTATTAATTTAAAAAACCTAATGTTTAACTGACAAATATCTAGATTATTAAATATTTTACATTTCAAACTCTAGTATAAGTCCCAAATCAAAGAGCACTCAAAATAGATTTAAGTCATGTAAATTCATTTAATTTTCCAGCTTTCAGCAAAGATGTTGCCAATATAATTCCATATGCAATAGGAAATGAATTAAATATATTTATTGCTCATAATTTCAAAGGTAGTACTGTCAACAGGAAAACTTATGAATCAAAAAGTTTAAATTTATATGACCTTTCTGGTCAGAATTACCTTCCTGTAAGAAACCCAATGTCTGAAAATTTCTACTTAAAATTACAGAATGCTAATTTACACTACGATTCAAACTATATTTTCTCTTTAAGAATGGACTAAGTGGGTGGCACCTGTCGCTCAGTGGGTAGAGCGCCAGCCCCATATACTGGAGTGCCAGGTTCAAAACCTGGCCCCGGCCAAGAAAAAAAAAGAAAAGAATGGACTTACTATTGAGATTCCTTTTTAAAAAAATACCTTATATTTAACACACCTCCAATTTACCATAATTTGATTTATATCAATATCTGCCTTGACACAAAAATCAATAAATATATTTCCTTAAAATTGAGTCACAGTCTAAAGTAATAGAGTGATTTTCTTTTTAAGGAGTTGCATGTTATTATAGACAAAGGGTTGAGAAAGCATTTACCTGAATATAAATCTTAGCTTTAAACACAGTAATGTAGGACTTTTAAAAGGAAAGTGTCTCCATAAACTTATAATTTCAGAAAACCATTAATTCTGGAATCACTCAGAAATGTATCATTGTGTTAACTATTTATATTACACAGGCAGTCTCAAACACATGATATATTTTGATCAAATTCCCATTGCAGCATTTTTTTTTTTTAGGTGGCAAACTATTTTAAATGTTATAAATTGTATGCTCTTTGAATTACTGTTTAAACGCCTAACATACCTACATACCTAAAAGTTAAAAAATCTATAAAGATTGGGACTAGAAAGTCTTTTTAACATAATTATCAATTATATTATATCCTTAAATCTTATCATCCTAAAGGTTTTCACATGAACTTCTTAAAATGTATTCTTCTCTTTTGGTCATCATACTTTATTCTTCCTCCTTTCCATCTCTCCTCCCAGCAAAAAACAAAACAAATAATTAGAAAAAGTAAAGAACACTTAGGCATTAATGGGATACAATTTTAGTACCATCGGATAAAGCTGAAACGATCAATAAAAGTTACTGTAACAATAAGAATATAATTTCAATTTAAAAAATTATTGAGTAGCTACTAGAAAATATTTTAGATCATAGGTGTTGTGAATTTTACCTCATTATAAAGGAAAATTAACACAAAACTGCCTATTTCCCAGTAATTATTTCTTTTCTCTTCTGGTTATCTCCTGCAATGGAAGTTTAAAAGAAACTCATTTAACCAAATGAGTCAGTATTTATTAAATAAAGCACAATATTGTTAAAACATCATGGTACAAATATTTGATTTTATGTAAGCAAAAACTTAAAATACTTAACTAGGTAATTTAATTAATACCTCAGGAAATCAAGTCTATTAAAAATAATTAAAACTTAGTGACAGAATTTAAAAGTCAAATTCATTACATTATTTTGTGTTAAGTCTTATTTCTTTTTTTGGTAGTTCTAACTATGACTAGGTAAAAAAAAAAAAAAACTACAACTTAAAATCCCTTTGTAAAATCTTTAAACCTAAAAGTAATGAAGTTTCAACATATTCAAGAAGGAAAGACAGAAATCTTGAACTTTCACACAACCGTGATATCCTACATCTTGTATAGTAACACAAAAGTAGCAACAAAGACATTAACAATTGCAGTTCAAGCTGGGAGTGACTGTTCTGTTTCAATTCAATGACACCACTAATGGCTTCTTAGCAGCTCCAAGAAATCAACCAGCTGTCAAGTTGATGCATCAGAAGGAACAGTTATGCACTCCCATAAGAAAAAGCAACACATCAGGATGTTTGGCAAAACATCTGCTCCTTTACACTGCAGTTCTATAATAAACACACAAACAAAGAAATAGGAGAAAGGGCAACAGAATTAAAACTCCAAGGTTTCTAATACAGTCTTTACCCATTTTGAATGAATGGCTTCAAAAAATAAAAACAAATTTTTACCAAGTTGAATACTTTATTATTCTAAATTTTTGAAAATGTTAAATATAGTTAAATAATAAATTCTTCCAGAAAGACAAAAAGTACATAAAAATCTTTACATTAAAAAAAAAATTCAGAGTAAATTATGTTCAAGTAAAATTTGTATCATGTTACATGCAAAACTCAAAAATTAAAACTAAAATATATCCTCTCTTTATAAAATAAGTACTAAATAAACGATGCCAACAGTATTCTAATGAATACATTTCTAAGATTGGACAATGAAAAATATTTTTTCATTAGTGCTTAAAAGAGTAAATGTTACTATAGCACTAGTTTAACGTATAAGAACACCTAAAGATACTATTATCTAGATTTCAAAATATGTACCCACTCCTGTTTCTCTCCAAAACATTATATGAACACAGCAGTATTAAGTTCTAATAAATAACTTCCTGTTTTTAAAGCAAACACGCTGATTTTCTTTAAAAAATACACATTTATCATATAGGCTTAAAATAATTTTACATTCAACCACACATTTCCAACATTTATAAAATCTTACTTTTTTCTATCTGAAGTAATGTCTTAATATTGTCTAAAATTATTAATTAAGCAGTAGTGACAATATGTACAGTGTTTACAATAGGTGTGAGACATCAAATGTACTTAACTACCATTTTCTTAAACTGCTTATCCTCTGCTGCTTGCCATTTATAATCTGCCAAATCTTTTAGTCCTTTGTTGCATGTATAATTTAGAACCATCTGTTCTATGTGCTTTTAACTATTTAAACATTTTTCACCTACCTACAATTCACATAAATGGCAGACATTCAATGCAGTCAAGCTTCCTATATAGCATTTTACATAAAGCAAATTCCTGGATAAATAGCAGATAAGACCAATGAAGACTGCTACAGAAATAAAAACATAACACTTAAAACATAAGTTTTTATGTGTTAGACAAATCTTTTCAATGTTCAGAATTGTTTCTATTGGCTTTTTTTTAAAGTTAATTGTAGTCAATGTTTTTCCCCAACCCAGAAGACAAAGAGAATGCAAATTAAATACAGACAGTTTCATGTCCTTGTTAGAAGAGATGTAAATATGCTGACTGAAAATGACTACAAGAGACAGAATTCCACGCTCCCATTCAATTTATAGTGCCACTTATTTATATACTAGTCAGTGTATCATTAAGTTTGGTCATGTGACCAAACCAACTTTTATAAGACGAACAACTATTTTACAGAAGCGAATTAAAACACTAGTTCTTTTTTTATTGTTTATCGTTTTCATAATGGCTGACAGTTTATAGCTAGATATTGTAAAACATATTTAAAATCAATTCTGCCCTATTTACATTCTTGCTAATTGTTTGACTTAGTATCTGCTACTAAATTTTAAAAGTACCCAGTATCTAGAGGAAATTTCAATAGTTCTAGCTTTTCAAAAATGTAAAGAAACATACATAAACCAGAACATTTAATTATAAAAAAGAAACTAGGTAATCAAAAATAAGCGTCGGTAAATATTAACCAAGCTAATTAAAGAAAAATCTATAGGGGAGAGTTGAACAAATTAAAGGAATATACTGATTGCAAATAACATTTGAAATCTTTAAATGATAAAAAAACACGTATACAAGAATTAGGCGAATACCAAATAACACCAAAAAGTTTATACCATTTTTTTTGCACACAATTTTCCACCTGTTAGCAAAACATAAAATATGCACTTTTCCGATTGGTTTTTGAGAGCAAGCCGTAAAAATAAGCTATATGACTTAATCGTTAAGCTGCAAGTCACACAATTCTTTTAAAAGGGGGGAAATTAAGAGAAAAATTTACTCTTGGGAAAATTTCTCGATAAAGTTTACATGACGTCATTGGGCCCTCTGAACAATCCCTAAACTTTGAACCTTATCACTTTTTGCCTTTCTAAGGCTTTTTTCCCTTCCTTAAAAACAAAAAACATAGAGACTTGGGAATTAAAATTGCCCAAGATGGCGAAACGCTTGTTGTTTAGAGGGCAGGAAAAAAATGGAGGATATTGTAATATACACAAAGGGATAAATTTCAACAACTCGGCCAAGGACCGCAGCTGCTTCCCTCTTCATAAGGAAGCAACACACAAAAGATAAATACAGAGACAGAAAGAAAAGAAGAAAAAATCTCCCAAACAGCAGGGCCAGCTCTGACTCTTCAAACAGTTCCTTCCCTTCCCAAATCCCAATTCTGGGGTTCTTGGAACTACTTTAAGGGGAGGGGAGCCGCGAAAGAGAAAGGGGGAGGGGAGCGACAAGAAGATTAAAAAGAGGGAAGCTGGAGTTTCGAGCTGGCGGCGGCTCCCCGGGAAGAGCTACTACATGAGACCAGTTCACAGTCATTACAGTAGAAGCAATGTTCCTCCAACCTTCTCGGTTCTGACACAGACCTTCCCAGTCCCATCTGCCCCACCCCCCACCTCCGCTCATTTTCAGGGAACTCCAGACTAGACTCTGTCTACACAGGGAGAGCCAGAGGCCCGAATTGGGGAGTAGGGTGGCAGACGCAGCTCGTCAGTCCAAGGGGAAAGAGGGGGCGGAGGCAAAAAAGGGCAGCAGTAGGCGGACGGGGGTGGGGTGCTGGGGAGCAATTTTGAAACTACCCCAGCCGGGAGTGGGGGAGCAGAGGCTATTCCGGGATATAGGAACGGCGATCGCAAATGCTGACAGATTGTTTTTTAAGACCCCAAACTGCTGGCGGCGACCTGAGCGCTACAAGCCGGAGGGGAGGAGGAAGGAGGCGCGAAGCCGGGCGGCCGAGAAAGGCGGCCGGCACAAAGGAGGTGGGCTGGCGGCGGCAGCGCCGGCCCGGGCTCGGGAAGCATGGCCCGCGACCCTACTAGACCGAAGTCCCGCACCGGCTGCCAGGAATAAAGTTTACGTTCTCCTGAGGCCGCACCCCCTACCTCCCACCCAGGACCGCACATCTCGGCGTCCTCCTCCCCCAAACTCCACTCAGGACCCCAAGATCCACCCCAGCCTTCCAGCCAGCACAACAAAGAGACATACCGACCGGCGAGGGTAAACAGCGGCGGCAGGGCGAGCAGGGCTAACAGGGCGGGCGCCTCCAGATAAGCCACTCCGGGGTCCTCCGCTCGCGGGAGCGTAGTTTCTCCTTTTCTCTTTCTACCGGCATTATAACATTTGGAATTTTCTTCACCCACACCCCTCACACCCGAGGATTTTAAACTCACCTTTACTTTCGAACTGAGAGTTGCGGTGGATAAAATATTTGCCTTCCCCAGATGGTCGAAGGTAAAGATTTTTGGGAACCCTACACCTCCTTATCTGTATTATTATTTCTGCAAAAAAAAGTATAATGAGAGTTGGAGTGGACGTGAGATTTCTGATCGGGAAAGCCCTTGACTCCTTCCTTCTCCGTCTTCCGCCTCTCTCTCTCTGATTAGTTCCTATCCAGCAGCAGATTGAAGCAGGAGATGATTCTTCTCAAGGTTTGTTCAGCAGCTTCACTTCTAGGCGAAGGCTTCATGAACCAAGTGACGTCAACCAACAAGGCTTCTCTCTCCTCTAACAATGAAAGTTGCTGTTAACAAGGGAAAAAGGAGAGAGAATTGTTTATACCATTTCTGTTCCAATAATAAATGACCTATCAGCTCCTAAAGAAGCCAAGGGAGGGGGGTTGCTTCTTTCCAAGAATACTGTAGGTTTGAGTTTGTCCCGTTCCTTGTCCCAGAACAAAGTTAAGAAACTTAAAATGTTTTGTTTTGTTTTTAAAAGAATAGAGAACCGAAAGCAGGATGACTTAAATTTTTTGAAAATGGAAACTGGAGAATAAGGAGCACGGGGTAACTATCTTCACCTAAACTTTTTTTGTTCCTAAACTCTATTCTGTTGAAGTCTACAAACAAACTCAGTATGTCGAGAATTTTTAAATATTAGGACTCAAAATAAAAAGCAGGACGCAAGATGGTCCCACGGTAAAATGCTACTGCTCTTTTAAGTTCAAATTAAACTAGCTGTAATGTTTATGCATTGTGTTAAAATAAAATTTAAATAAAAGACGTTATTTAAAGTTACATGTACAAAGTCATTTAAAGTTACATGTACAAACAAACTTTAAAGGTAATCTGTATAGTCCCGGCCCCCCGGCCCAGGCAGTTTCTGAGAGTTCTTAGAAAAAAGCATAGGTAATTGTAGGAATTAAACATTTAAAAACAAATTGAGTTATGAGCAAGACCGGTAGCCCATCCGCTCCATGTTTAAACTACACACGAGGTTATGCTATTTGTCTACCCCCAGAATCTCCTCCAACTTTTTTATCCTTCCACTCCCCAGCTCCAATTCCCACATCCTACAACAAATCAAGTTAAAATAAAGGTAAAATGCACCCCATCCTATAGCTTCCTAAAAACGATTTCTTAAAAAGCCTTAACCTTGATAATACTTTACTACCCATGATAGGTAATTTTTTAAGTTCATTGAAGTAGTGTTATTCCTTCAGACCCAACAAAGTATCTAAGTTCTTACCATTAAAAATTACATAATTTAATTTTCAGGATGAAAAGAATGTACAAATTAAGCTATAGGGCCATAATTTGACTGTATATGTATATTTTATACATATGTATTTGGATAAATGTATCATAAAAGATGCTTTTGTTTTATGTTTCCTCTTCAGCCACTGGCTGTGATTTTAATTGTGCTGGAGGATCTTCATTAGTATTAACACATGGGGAGATTTCACAAAGCTGCTTCATTAGGGGGAAAAAAAGCTTGGCAGACTAGGTCTTTTTGCTTGCACTGAGAATGTCAGCCTTACCTCGGTCATTTGTAACATAATAAGTGCAAGTACAATGATTGCAAAGCAGGAGCACTGGGGGAAGGGCAGAAATACTGCCTGTCTAATAGGGATATCTGAAAAGAAGGCTGCTCATTACATAGTAAAATGTATGCTAAAAATTAGTGAAGATGATGTCTCAGGAGACTAGATGCTAAATAAATTAATGTGCTGATATGTTTTTAATTATTATTTTTGTAGTAGTTTATTTCATTTTCAGGATTCACATTGAGCAGCAAAGCTGTGCTAGCACTTATTGATTTTTTTTCCCTGCCACATTCCCGGAATACAGATTTTAATCATTTCACTACACCACACTCAGTAATTTCATTAAAAACTGGAATCTTCCATCCCCAGAAAAGCATTTAATTTCAATGACATACAATTTCTTTTTTAGTAGCAAACTGTCTCTACAGTAAAAATTGGCCTAAGGTTCAAATGCATAATTTAATCTGAGTTTTCCATGTTCTGCATTCCTTTCAAGCTATAATTTGAGTAACTACCTAATAACTGTAATAAGGACAATAATTTCCTTGTAATATATTATTAACTCATATTTAATTAACTCAGAATCCAACCTCTGTATGTGTACGACTGGGTCAAAAGTTCTACAATCTCAAAATTTACTAATAATACAGAGGAAAAACATAAGTTAAAGTATAAACATGAATGCTAGCATTGTGACTTCCATCCCAAGTCATACACAACAAAGTTAATGCATTGTTCTGTAGTGGTGGTCACTATTCAAATAAATAATATTTTTAAATATTTGAAACTAAAAGAATTCACTGATATTTCTATATATAAAGTATTGAATATTGATATTTTAACAGTCTGATATTCCATAATTATTGGCATTACTGTTGAGAATACATGATTTTGAAAGAATAGGAAAAAAGGGCTAGATTCAAATTGTCTCAATTTTCAAAAAAGAATTCTTTTACCACAATGTAACATATCAACGTAGCAAAACTGCACTTGTACCCCACGAATATATATAACTTCTTTTTATGATAATTCTCTTAAAATAGATTTCTCTTAAGTAGCACACTGTAATTTGAATAATTAAGAAAATAAAATTTAATAAAATTACTTCAAATAATATAGTATGGCTTGGCGCCTGTGGCTTAAGTGGCTAAGGCACCAACCACATACACCTGAGCTGGCGGTTCAAATCCAGCCTTGGCCCACCAAAACAACAATGACGGCTGGAACCAAAAAATAGCCAGACATTGTGGCAGGCGCCTGTAGTCCCAGCTACTTGGGAGGCAGAGGCAGGAGAATCATTTAAGCCCAGGAGTTGAAGGTTGCTGTGAGCCGTGGTGCCATGGCACTCTAACCAGGGTGAGATCAGCTTGAGGCTCTGTCTCAAAAAAAAAAAAAATATATATATATATACACACACACACACACACACACACACACACACACACGCATACCATATATATATATATATATAAAATACATCTAGTTTTGGGTTCCAATAAAATTTTGAAATAATAACTGAGTTTGCACATGACACACTGGTTTTCCAAATAATGTGTTTCAAAAGGATGTATAATTTACACTGCTTGATTTTTTAGGAAGAAACGTATGGGAGGAAAATTTGACATAATTCATTAGTTTAAATTGTGGAAATATGCTTAGTCAATGGAAAAATGGTAACTATGTAATGAAAGTCATTTAACTACTATATAAAAACTCATTCCAAGTTTTTTAGAACCATAAAAATAAAAAACTTTATAAATATATGTATATATAATTTCATTTAGAGGTCACATACAACAAAGTTGCCTTTTCCTTGATTATATGTTGAAGTAACTTATAAGAAATAATGATTTAGGCTCGGCGCCTGTGGCTCAGCGGGCTAAGGCGCCAGCCACTACACCTGAGCTGGCGGGTTCGAATCCAGCCCGGGCCCGCCAAACAACAATGACGGCTGCAACCAAAAAATGGCCGGGCGTTGTGGCGGGCGCCTGTAGTCCCAGCTACTTGGGAGGCGGAGGCAGGAGACTCGCTTGAGCCTGGGAATTGGAGGTTGCGGTGAGCTGTGATGCCATGGCACTCTATCCAGGGTGAAAGCTTGAGGCTCTGTCTCAAAAAAAAAAAAAAAAAAAAAAAAAAAGAATTGCTCAGGGAATAAGGCATTACAGAGGAAACGGCGACCAAAAGGTCACAATGATGAAAGAGACCTTTAGGAGAATGAACACCATGCTTATAAGAATGGTCACCGGTTCTTGAGGGAAACGCTGAGAGCAGGACAGTCTCCTGGCTGGCCTAGAGATGTTCTGCAGCCTGGGGACAAGCCCTCAAGTAACTTAGCACTCTAATGAAATGAGATCAGTTGCTCGTTAATAAGTAGGTGTTGGACCTTGAGCATTTGTGGCTCTTCAG
>CAUYRH010003841.1:0-28301 GCA_963574655.1 Perodicticus potto
TCTCCCTTCACCCATCCTTCCCCCTCTTCTTCCCTCCCTCTCCCCTTTCCCCATATTCTTGGGCTATAAATTAGTTTCATAGTAGGGCTGAGTACATTGGATACTTTTTCTTCTATTCTTGAGATACTTTGCTAAGAAGAATATGTTCCAGCTCCATCCATGTAAACATGAAAGAGGTAAAGTCTCCATCTTTCTTTAAGGCTACATAGTATTCCATGGTGTACATAGACCACAATTTATTGATCCATTCATGGGTCGATGGACACTTGGGCTTCTTCCATGACTTGCAATTATGAATTGGGCTGCAATAAACATTCTGGTGCAAATATCTTTGTTACAATGTGATTTTTGGTCTTCTAGATATAGATCTAGTAGAGGAATTGAAGGATTGAATGGCAGGTCTATTTTTAGAACCCTAAGTATTCTCCAAACATCTTTCCAAAAGGAACGTATTAGTTTGCATTCCCACCAGCAATGCAGAAGTGTTCCCTTTTCTCCGCATCCACGCCAACATCTCTGGTTTGGGGATTTTGTGATGTGGGTTAATCTTACTGGAATTAGACGATATCTCAAAGTAGTTTTGATTTACATTTCTCTGATGATTAAGGATGATGAACATTTTTTCATGTGTCTGTAGGCTATGCACCTGTCTTCATCAGAGAAGTTTCTCTTCAAGTCCATTGCCCACCCTGAGATGGGATCACTAAATCAAAAAATTGGTATTTTGAAAAGGTCAAAAAAAAAAAAAAAGATAAACCTTTGGCTCACCTAACCAGGAAAAAAAGAGTAAAATCTCTAATTTCTTATACCTTTCTAACTTGATATCTGATGCTGTCATTGAATCACCCTGTGGGGAAATAGGTTTCCTTCTTTTTTTAAATCACTACCTTCCCCTACCAAAATGTGCATCAAAATTGTTACACTCAGTTATCCTTGTGTGATAGGACTTTTGGTGGTTTTAAAAATAAATAGTCTTTTAACATTCATTTTTAACATTCCTTTTAATTTTCTACATTGCAAAGTACTGCTTTTATTAAAAAATTAAAATTATTTTAAAGAACTTGGCTCAAACATAGTCAGGGTGAAAATTATCTTTATTTCTACTAGCACAGTTCAAATATATTATTGAGTTTTTACTACATGCCAGGTCATAGAATTATCTGTATAATTAATTTGTTATAATTGTAGTTTTAAAAATCCATGGAAAAACAAGAGGAAGGTAAACAAAAATTATATAGTATATGCTTAATATTCAAGCTTATACGGCATCCTTTTCTGAGGGATACATAGTCTATTACTAATAAACAATCTTGCTTCCCTTACCTGTCCATTCTGTGGAGAGATGTTTGATTTATGAGCTCTGCAATCTTCCCCTCCTCACTTATTTCCTTGTCCACTCCTAGTTCACATGGGCCTCTATGGAAATCAGTGAGAGGCGACTGGAAGTAAAGGCTCTTCTTTGGGGTAGGACTGCAGACTTCACTTTGCTCCAAAAGACAGAACCTTCCAGACACAAAACAACCACTTCCTGACTCTATCTATTGTTCTTATTTTCTCTCTTCAAATGCATAATGATATTTTCTAACAGGGTGATAATTCCCTGTCTGAACACTTCACTCTCAAAACTGTTGGAGAAAGATTCCTTGAGGAGAAAGCTCCTCTTTGTTCTTTGTGGGGGACAGAATTTAGTAAGGGAGAGTTAGGGTTCAAAGTGAGTTTACAGAGGGGGACCTTGCCTGGATTTCAAGCTTTTAGGAAGAGCAATTTTGCTTTGGGACGAGGAATTTGCTCATACGTGTGAAATTTACTAAATGCAGAATATAAATTCTCAACACAATAGCTAAGAAAATGCCATGAAGGCTATGTTAACCAGTTTGATGAAAATATTTCAAATTGTATATAAACCAGCACATTGTACCCCATGATTGCATTAATGTGCACAGCTATGATCTAATAAAAAATAGGGAAATTCTAGAAAGAGGAAGAATGTGCATGGCCAAGTCTTTGAGGAAAAATAGGAAGGAGTTAGGAGGTAGAAGAAGGATCCAAAGTGATTAAAAAGAATTTATGAGTTATTTATTATAAAATGTGCAATGTAGTTCCTTCCCCACCCCCTGTTTGTTCCTGTGTGAGAATGATAAGAAAATTCCTGGCTTATTATACAGTCTTGATGCAGAAATCAGAAGACACCAAGAGCTGATATCCTGGATATGCACTAGAACACTCTGGAGAATAAAGGAGTGAAGACAATTAACAAATACGTGTACATGGAACATTTTAATAAAACCGCAAAGAAGTGTACAGAGAACTAAGTATAATGCAGCAATGACTGTTTCAGTGTAGAATGGACATGGAAATTTTGGCCAACAATTCAAGAGATTGAGGCTCTTTGTTTGCTTGTGTATATCACTAAAAGTAATTTCAATTTCTCAAGTATATATTTTCTCATCTGTAAAATTAGATTACTAACTTGGAATAACTTTCTTAGATAGGGTTTTTTGGTTGGTGAGATGTTTTAATAAATGGTTTAAAAATGCATTATTAGACTATTTGAACCCTTATATATAATATGTGACCACTCTGGTCTATAACTACAAAACAAGGTGATATTCATACTATATTTACTGTAGCACTAAACTCCACTAGTCCAACTAATAGAAAGAGGTCCAAAGCCTGCTCCTAGCCTTTTCAGTGTTCTGAGTTATGACCTCAGAGCAGCACCCACAGCTATTCTTCAGAGAGCACCAATGATGCCCTCAAGGGACTTAGTATAGAAAAGAGACCATGTGTCATATTTATCACAGCACAACTGAGAATCATCTGTGACTTTAACACCTAGAATTTGTTGAAGTGTTGCATTAAAACAGAAACACAATTTAGAGGCCGAATTTTACCTTCCCTCAGTCCTTCAGAGGCAGGCTTTCTGCCTCTAGCTCTTGACCGTTGTCCACGAGGTGGAAGTCAGTTCAAACATCGCTGACTGCTCCAGACATTCTCTCACCTCACAGTCTGGACCCAGTTTCCTCCTGTGCTCCAAGGAGAATGGAAATATTAATTTGTAGAGGCCAAAGCCGTGCTTATTTCTTATCCTACACTTCAATTCTTCCTGTGTTTCTTGAAGGACACACATGCGTTCTGCTCAGGTGGGTACCATCATCACAAGCAAGAATCAGGCCATGGCCCACAGAGGACTGTCAAAGTATTTGGGATGACATTTAGGGAAGCCTAGCTTATGTATACACACACACACACGCACACATACACACACACAAAATTCATTATTAATGCAACAGTGCATTCCAGCCCAAATTGCGTGCTGTTCCAAGTCCAGTCTTGCTCCTGCTTACTATTTTTCCTCTAGTATGGGCTGGAAGGAAGATGGTCCCTGATATATTTTGAGAAAAATACATAGCAAAGGATATCTCTCAAGAGAAAAATGATCATTGTCAGCATATGGTATGTTCTTGAGCTTGATTTGGCACTTATCTCTTGGTCTGAAATGTCTACTTTGAGAAATTTCACTGCAGTATGATTCCCTGGGAACAAAGAGGAAGTAATAACTCCTACTACAAAGCCCTAACACAGGATTCCTTCCTGAAATAAACATGAAGCACTGCCTGAAACACACTGCTTCTATTGCAGGCGGCTAGAATCTGTCATTAATTTGCCCCAAAGATACAAAAAAGAATTAGAAAAGGTTAAGTACCATTGTTATATATTACTTGACCATTCGTGGCTATCATTTAAAAGCCAAAATAGGGATATAATGCATTTAATATAGTATAGAACAAAGATGTTATTTCACTTAATGAGTATCTTAGCATTTGAATATTTGTGTCTTATGAGCATATTATCAACAGATGCTTAAAAGTCAAATCTGTTGGCATTTTGAGTGTGTATATAGTAAGCAATATACAGTACACTGAAATGTATTTCAATTAGCTTAATTAGCATACATTGTTCAGAATGTGTCTACACTAAAATCTAAGTCAAAAACAAGCCCAAAAGAATTCTGATGAATAATTTCCTTCTTTGAAAACAATCAGAAACGTTACTTCTAAATATACTGGCCAATGGGTTAGTAGAGTTTTCTGCTTATAATAAGCTTTTAAGCCATTTTAAACACAATACAATCAAATTATAACAATGTTCACACTAAGTACCAAAGCACAACCATTAAATTACAAAATTTGAAGTAGCTCTTCTTAAACTGAATTATGACAGAATATTTTACTATCAAATATTGGATCCATATAATCTATACAGTGATGTAAGAATACTGTCATTTAAGTAATTACATATCTTTGTCTATTAAAACAAAAGTAATAATAAATCATCCAATGAAAAAAGTAGTCTGTAAAACACATGAGTAGTAGCCTAATTGTGCTAAATATAAGTGATAAGTTACACAGAAAAATACCTGGAAGGGTGTCCGTTAAATATTTTTGGCAACTATTACTTCATGATTCCTTTATTAATTTTCTTTTCTCATATACTCGGTTTTCTATTCTAATGATATATTGCTCTGACCTAATAAAAATAGAGGTTTCCTGAGTTGATAGCCAAAGCAAATGGAAATATAAAATCAAAATAGAGAATCAGAATCATTGTAGGTATTGATTATTAAAAAGCAAGTCTAATAAAGATAGTATTAAATTATACTTTACTTCGATATTGATTTAGAGCCTCTAATTCTCACAGGGAGGGTAATATTGTCCAAAGATATTGAGGTGAACTTGTCTTCCCCACATTTTATATTTTATTTTTGAATTCAAGTTTTTCTTGGACAGCTCTATCTGACAACTCTATCTGAAGCTCTAATACTAGCACCAGATTTATTTTCTTTACAGCCAAAATAAATAAAATTATTGATTATTTACTTGTTACTTAATCATTTCTACTAACAGAATAATGAAAGAACTTGGTCTTGTTTTTCCTAACACTTTAGTATCGGGTATGATTTGTAGCAGGTATCCAATGAAAAAATTGATAATGTCTGACTATCGGAAATGTTCTCATTTAGATTAGCTTGCTTTGGTCCTTCAAATGCTTCCTGGTCATGTTTTCCACTGAGCTCTCAGCATGCTTTTCATCTCCCTAGTACTGTGAATCCTGTTGCTGATTTTCTAGCTAAAAACTTGTTCATAGTTTGGATACACAAATTACACAGAACATTATGTTATTCACTGGACTTTACTCTTGGCTTTATTTTACTTGGAACTCAATATATTTATCTCTTCATGTTATTGAATTAATTTACAAAAATCCATCAATTTCTTTTTGAATTTGAATTTCATGGAGGAGAAGGAACAGTGCTAAAAACAAAAAAAGAAAGAGGAGTTTTATATATATTGATTAAAATTAAGGTGACTATAATTTCTTGCTCAAACTAGGGCATTTTTGAGAGCAAAATGGGAAGTCTATAATAATTAGAACAACTAAGCCATCTTTGAAAAATAGGATGTCACTCCAGTTGTAATAACTGTGATTTTGCAAGAAAAAGAGAAATGTTAACACAGAATTAGTTATCAGTCGTGAAATAGGTATTGTCCTGTCTATTCTTGCCACTGGGATGACGAAGAGCTCTTCTGCTTATAACCCATGTTCTCTGGGTGCATCACCACTCTCCCTGTTCTGTTCTCTGACCATGTGGAAAACATCTTTTCTACTCATTACCTAGGTGAGAAGATACCACCCTGCCCACAGAATGCAGGTTTTTTTTCTTTTGTGTCATAATCCACTAAGTCCGCTCATGAACTTGCATAATTAAGGCAAAAGCTGGAAGATTCTCAATCTTCTCCAGCTTCGTGTCTTAGAATTCTCTTTGAGGCAATGAACGGATGAAAGGCAAAATACTGGAATGAAAAGAAAGAAGATAGAACAATATTTCAAAATATTATTGTGTCACAAACGCAGAGCTTTTCTCAACAGGATTCATTCCTGCCAGTCCAGGCTCTCCACTCCCCATTCTCTTGCCTGGTAGTGACATTCCTCCCTTGCAAACTTATCTTGGCCAGCTTCCTTATGTCTCTGTCACTTTCATCCTCAGTGTCTTTGAAAGAGTTGGTTCCTCTGAACACAAGCTCCTCCCGTGCTTCTCTCCAGACAGCCCTCTCAGAGCACAGGGTAACCTTTCCCAAACTCACACGGAATCTGGCAGTATTTCCCTCAGGTTCCCACGGTACTTACTACATTGGTTTGGAAATCTTGCCTTTCTTTGTAATTAGAGTCCTGGTTTCATTTTACATTTTCCGCTCTTGGTTATTATTATTATTTTTTTGTTCAATTCCTTCCCTCAAAAAAATTGTGACATTAAGTTGTTTTATTTCTGCAAAAACAATATACATATATTCTAATAATTTGAGGTCTATAAAAATATTAAAATGCCCTGTCTACGCCAATCCTAACCCCTTAAAACACCAGTTATAACAATTTGAAAAGTACCCCTACAGATATTTTTATAAGCTAATACCATCATTTAGAACGACACACACAAATATTCTCATTCACAATTGCAAACAAAAGGTATATATAAAACTGTGAGACTTCCTTTTTGACTTGAATGTAATAGATATCTCTACAAATCTATATATATAAGATCCAGTTCATTGTATGCAGAATATTCCACAGGATCACTAACTTATATTTTTCAATATCTTATGAAAATTACAAGAGATAATATAAATAGATATATTTGTACACTACACGGCACAAAGCAAGTTCCAGTAATTTTGGTTGGTATTCATAGTATGATTTTTACTCCCAAATGTTTTAACATCTAAACTATTTTTCCTTCTGCAATACTTAATTTCTTTGGAGACACCTATAAATATCCTCACATACTAAATGTGAGAAAGATATTATATAAGTTCTTTTAGTGGAACAGAAGGAGAAGCAACTAGATTTTTCCACTGTAAAAATGTTTATAGGTTTTTCTATTAAAATAATGTCAATGAAGACTTTGCATTATAGTATGTTTTATTGTATCATGGTGGTTCTAAAACACAAACTAAAATTCTTTGACTCTCCTCTCATTGAGAGGGGGAGGTCTGTGCCCTCTCCTTTGGGACAGGCTTATGATTAATTTCACCAGTAGAATACAGTGAAACAAATGTGATTTCACAAAAAGCCATTCAGCTTCTAAAAAGTTCTCTTGAGATGTTTGCTCTGGAGTAAACCAGCCACCAAGTAAGAAGTTAACCTACTCTGAGTCTACCATATTCACAAAAAGAACATTAAAAAACATTTTATTAATTAAAAAAGAAACGGAGTGCAGTGTTGCACACCTGTACCTCCAGCTACCCAGGAGGCTGAGATGGGAGGATCCCTTGAGCCCAGGAGTTCCAGCCCAGCCTCGGCAATATAGCAAGAACTCCTATCTCTATTAAAAAAAAATACTATATACAATGTTGATTTATGCTGAGAGATGAAGAATGATTTAAAAAAAAGGAAATGTTAAATAGAAGGAGAATAAAAATAGAATATGCTAACAGTAATTGCCTCTGGCTATTGGGACTTTTGGTTGTATTTTTCAGCTTTCAATATTATATTGGACTTTCTAAAACACTTTTTAAAGCATTATTGGCATTATTTTGAAAACATAATAAGCCAATAAAGACAGAAAAAATATATTATTCTAAATGTCATCTTAATATTATGTTGTTATTTTAAAATGTTACCACTTGCTTTCTCCAAATATGTGCATTTTAACAAAAAAGAGGGCAAAATAGAAGGCCCTCTTCTATTTAAGTTTGTTGTTTCTACCTAACAGATAGAAAGACATTAGAATCATTTATTGAACCATTAGCTCCTTTGTTTGTCTTGGTGGCCAAATGAAATATTTTGCAGTGAATGAAGGTTGTTGATTTATAAGTAATATTATTTTAAAAGCTATTTTTTAGCTTGTAAGCATTAAAAGTATGGCAAAATAAGCCAATGGCATAAAATAAATCAGGGTAGGTCATGTAAGGATCAGATGTCAGATCTATAAGTTAACATGCTTTATCTTTTATAAAAGTATTTACAGCTGTAAATTGACACACCCAAATGTATATACACAAACCAAAACTTATTCCTATTTTCTTCTTATTCAGTCTAATTTTAATATTCTCAGACTTCATTAAATTTTTTCAGGACAAATACAATAATGTCATTAAGTAATGAAATAAAATTATGACTATTCAAATTGTATATGTAAACCAGCGAAAGATGATATTACCGCATTAGGTATTTCTTAGTAAAATGTTTGGCAATGTTAAAGCATATATTAGAAACAAGACTCTAATGCTGATTTAATAAAATAAAATAATGTTTCTTCTTTGTTTTTTCAAAAAACATATAAAAGAAAAATTCTCGTAAGAATTTTTGTTCGTTTATTTCTACAGCTGTTGGATTTAATTGAGTGCTCTTAATTAAAAGCCTCAATATAACTTCAAGTATAAAAGGAGTAGGAAGAAATATGTGAAATAATTTCATAGATCATAAAATTTCCCCAATTTATAGAATACTAGGATCCCATAATTTCAGTAAACATTTATTGACTGAATAGCTGACTAACATTAATTATTTTAAAAACATTAAATGTCTAATATGTAGCCATTATCACTGTAGACATTACAGTAGATATAAGCAAGTTTTTATTTGATTCTAACAACACAAAAGCTCTCTCTCATTCTCTCTCTGTCTCTCTGTCTCTCTCTTCCTTTAGAAGAAAGAAATTCTCATCACCACCTTATTACTGTTATTCTAAAACTCCATTCTTATTTGTGAACTTCACATTATTAAACTATTTATTCTACCTGGCTGCCTCACTCTCTGGGTTGTATAGATTACATATTACAGGAATTTCCTTATATTTGTGATTTGGTAGGAGGGTTAAGAATAAAATAACAAATATCAAGATTCTTTATAGACTGCACCTATAATGGAAATAAATCAAAAGTAACAATATGCCCACTTTGGAATACATACATTTAATACCTTGAATTGCTAACAAGTAGCTTTGGTGGTAATAATTTGCAAACTATTTAACAACTAAAGTTAATTAGTTAGAAACAGGACTTAATTTTTTGGAACATACCTTGATGAAGAGTAGTTTCTTGCTTTTGGGGTTGGGAACTGAGCTTGGGAACATGGGGAGAAAACTGATCTTCAGGAGCTAAGTGGGACAACAGCCTTAAATATGACATTCATTTGGATTATGCATGACAGGCCCAAATTAAAACTTTAGCTTTCCAAAGAAACTGTAAACTAGAGTGCAGGGTGTCCTGAGGTAGTTGAACACAAGGTCAGGGAGGGATCCATGGCTTTGTTTTTGTTACCTTACCAGTCAAATCCAAAGGAGAGCCTGGATCAGAAAAAAATAAGTCCCGAGGCTAAGCACAGTGGCTCACACCTGTAATACTAGCACTTTGGGAGGCCGAGGCAGGTAGATTGCCTGAGCTTGAAGGTTCAAGACTCCTGAGCAAGAGTGAGAGCCCGTCTCTAAAAGTAGCCAGGATTGTGGCAGGTGCCTGTAGTCCCAGCTACGCAAGAGAATTGCTTGAGCCCCAGAAGCTGATGCAAGAGAATTGCTTGAGCCTAAGAGTTTGAGGTTGCTGTGAGCTATGACACTACAGCACTCTATAGAGGGCTAAAGTGAGACTCTGTCTAAAAAAAAAAGTTGTCTTCAGTGAAAGGAGTATAAGATTATGGAAATAGGCTGCTGACGGCACCTGTACCTTCTTCTCCCATTGCATCCACACTCTATATAGGGAGAGATATGTATGGATATACATTCCTCCATGCCAATGTTCATTGTAGCATTATTCACATTAGCCAAAAGGTGGAAACAGTTCAAGTGTCTCCAAATGTGGAAACCCAGTTGCCCAGCACCATTTATTGAAGTGACTATACTTTGTTTCTTGAATGGACTTGGCCTCTCGGTTTTATTTCATTAGTCTGCTTGAATGGATAAACAAAATTGTAGTATACATAATGGAATATTATTCAGTAGTAAAATGGATTGAAGCTTTCAGGCATGGTACAATCTGGATGAACATTAAAAATATTTGCTAACTGGCTTGGCGCCTGCAGCTCAACGGGCTAAGGCGCCAGCCATGTACACCTGAGCTGGTGGGTTCGAATCCAGCCTGGGCCCGCCAAACAACAATGACGGCTGCAACCAAAAAAATGGCCGGGTGTTGTGGCGGGCGCCTGTAGTCCCAGCTACTTGGGAGGCGGAGGCAAGAGACTCACTTGAGCCCGGGAATTGGAGGTTGCTGTGAGCTGTGATGCCAGGGTACTCTATCCAGGGTGATAGCTTGAGGCTCTGTCTCAAAAAAAAAAAAAAATATTTGCTAAGTGAAGTAAGTCAGACACAAAGAGATAAATATAGGACTCTACTTACGTGAAATATCTAGTATAGGAAAATTTATGGAGACAGAAAATAAATAGATGATAAATAATGTGTGATATACCTATAATTGCTATTATATTATATATATATATGCACATACATAATTATGCTTTTAATTGGTATTTCCCTAATAACTAACAATGTTGGGTATCTTTTCACATGCTTATTGGCCATTTATATATCTTGTTCAGAACAATGTTTATTCAAGTCTTTTGCTCATTTATTAATTAAATTGTCTTTTTGTTATTGAGCTGTAGGAGTACTTTTTTGCATGTTTTGGATATTAAAATCTACATATATTCATGATTTCCAAATATAGTTTCCCATTCTTTAGGTTGTCTTTTCACTTTCTTGCTAATACCCATTGGGCTATTGGGTAACAGGTTTTAATTTTGATGAAATTCAACTTGTCTTTTTTTTTTTATTATTGTTGGTTCTTGTGTTTTTGGAGTCATATCTAAGAATCCAATGTCAAATCTAAGTTCACAAAGATTTACTTTTACGTTTTCTTCTAAGACTTTTATAAATTAACTCATGTTTAGGTCATTAATCCATTCTGAGTTAATTTTTGTGCATGCTGTGGTGTAGGGGTCCAATTTCATTCCTTTGTATGTGGAAATCCAGTTGCCCAGCACCATTTATTGAAGTGTCTATTATTTTTCTCTTGAATGGACTTGGGCCCCAATTCTACATCATTGGTCTGTTTGTCTTATGCCAGTGGCACACTGTTTTTATTACTTAGTCAGTTCAGGCTGCTATAACAAAAATACCATAGACTAGGTAACTCAAACAACGGAAATATAATTCTCAGCGTTCTGGAGATTGGGAAGGTGGCAAGATCAAGATGGCCAGCATCACTGTGTTCTAATGAGGGACAATTTCTTATTTACAGATGGCTGCCCTCTTGCTATGTTCTTACATGATTGACACAGCATGAGCTATAGATGCTTCCATTTCTTCTAAGCAAACCTCATCTAAACTTAAATACCTTCCAAAGGCTCTGGTTTTTAATGCCATACTGTTGAAGGTTAGGAAACACAAATATGCAGATTCTAACAGTTAGGAATTGTTAGTTTCCAGGTATGCTTTCCTTTCTTAAGGATGTTTTGGCTATTCAAAACTGCTTGTGATTCATACAAATTTCAGCATCAATTTTTCTATTTCTGGAAAAAGGCTGATGAAATTTTGATAGGGTTTTTATTAACTGTGAAGTGTTGATGTTTTAACAGTATTAATTTTTCCTTCCCATGAAAATGGGGTGTCTTTCTATTTCTTTAGGTGTTCTTCAATTTGTGTCAACAATGTTTTATAGTTTTCAGTGTACAAGGTTTGCACATTTTGGTTAAATGTATTTCTTAGGTATGCATTCTATTTTAAAAATGCAATTGTAAATGGAGTTCCTTTATTAAATTGTGTTTTCAAATTCACTGCAGGTATTATAGAAAAATAACTGATTTTTGTGTATTGATATTGTTTAATGTTGCTATACATGTTTCTAAGTTCTGATAGCTTTCTTGTTAATTCTCTTATATTTTGTATATACAGGATCTGGTAATCTGCAAATAGAGACAGTTTTACTTTATGCTTTTCAATTCACATGTCTTTTCTTACCTAACTGTACTAAGATTGCCACTATAATCATTGTAGTGAAAGCAGACATCCTTATCTTGTTCCTGATCTTAAAGTGAAACCTTTCAGCCTTTCTCCACTGAGCATGACATTAACTATGGGTTTTTTAATATGTAGTTATATCCAGAAATTTACTTGGCAATGGGATCTCACCTAATGTGCACAGGGTGAAGGTGCTCAGCACACCCCCTTGGTGAAGGGCTCAACTACAACTTGAACTTTACTTTAGAAATGAAAACAATGTAACCTAAACATTTGTACCTTCCTATCCATATGATATAAAAATAAAAAATAAAAAACACTTTGAAGTCTTTATTTGTGTATGATTTCCACACAATCATAAGGCTCATTCTTCGGGATAAATTGTGAAATATCTGTGTGGCAGCACTTTGAGGCAAGGCCTATGAAAAACTGGTATTAATTTGGTTTATAAATGAACAAAATGTTAACTAGATTGTGTTAAGAAAACACGAGCTCATTTTTTAAAAACACCCAAAATTATGTGTGTGTGTGTGCACACACATGTGCACGTGTCCCTTTTATGATTATGCATAAGTATGGAGAAGCATGTATGCCTTGTGGGAATAACTGGTTACCTAGAAAATAGGAAGGTGAAAAGCCTCCGGTAATTTTTGTTAAAGCAAATTGTAGCACATTTGGTACAAGTACTTTATGGCAAGTAAATAGAAAATAATATGTCCTGTATGATAATATGTAATAAGTAATTAATGTTTATAACAAATTAATTGATAAATACCTCAGGAAAAGACATGTGGAAAAAAAGAGTAATAGTTAAGTTAGGATAGGCAGAGAGGGAAGTTTTTTGTCAAGGGAAATTTAACCAACTTCTTAGTTTTTCTCAGTGACTGGAAGAGATTTAGAGATCAACACAATAGCCTCCACATAAAAAAGGTTGGAAGGAATTAGACAATGAGGTATTGTAGGGGACAAGGGATCGTGAGTAATTAAAATAGAAACACGCATTTCAAGGAGATCTCAATTTAATAGATTTGTTCTCTTATCCTTTCTTAGTATTTTTTGAAAACAAAAGCCTATGTAGTTGCTATACGTAATGGCCAAAATATAAGCTAGAGTATGTCTTTTTCCCCATGTGATCAATTATTTGTAGGCACAGACCATTTTCCTCCAATATTAGGAGTTTGCTGCCACCTATGGATGGAGATAGAGTATGAGAGTTTGCACCGAGACTGTAATATTTAATAAGGTTGTGATGACGTCTTGAATTTCATATATTTTAGTTCAGTTCAGTTCAGATAAAAAAATCCATTATCAATATTAAGAACTGAGTTAGGCTTTGGGGATTCAGAGATAAATAAGTAAGGCTTTCTGGTTAGTGAGTTATTTAACTTAAAGAGCTCTTGGCTTAGCAGGTAAGATAAACGTAGACCCACAAATAATTTTGAATACGGTGAAGTTCACACAAATCTATCACGAGACAGGAGCAGAGTTCAGGTATGAAGCAAGAAATGTGATGAGTAGAGGCTGAGAATTTACACAGCCTATATAATGAAAACCTGTGTGTGTTGCGGGTAGTATACAGAAAGTTAAGTCCTGGACGTGTTGGATTCAAAGATGGATTGTGTGAACCTGAAGCTCAGTGAAAGGAGAGCTGGGGATACACTTCAGTGATTCAGTGGGTAAAGACAGAGGGGGCGGATCGTGTATGAACAGAATGGACACATGAGGATAACAATGGATCAAGGACACAAGTTAAGAACATATTTATGGGTTGTTAAAAGGGCAAGAAACCTAAGTAGGAAGCAGTTTAGAATAAAACAAGTTGCAGGGACATTGAACAAAAAATTTTAATTGTTTTTTTCTGTGTCTCAGTATCCTTAAAAAAATGTTTGAAAAAATAATATGGGTGCTCTAAACACAAAATACCCTTATAAAAATAATGTAATGTGTCATTTTTTAAATTTCCTTTAAAGTAAATTTAAAATATAGAATATTTATAGAATTTTATAAGATAGAATATTTAATATTAACTATTAACAATACTATAACCAGTATGGGCAGTATTACATTGTATTAATACGTTTCATTCAATCACTTGTAGAACATTAAATCAATATTAACAGTTTTCTCTTCCCTCATCTAGTTTTATTCTTTCAAATAGGGAAGTGAAAACTTCAAGCAAGAAAAAGCACAGTTTTGTGGAAATGTTGTTATTATTTGAGTTTCAATTTTCAGAGTGTAGATTTTGTCCAAAATAAACATTGTACTGGACGAAAATAAATATAATATTTTGTCATTAATGACAACAAGCGCTCTGATAGTTGTGTCTGAATTACAGAAACAAATCTGTGTAGACTTCTTTATGGGATTCTGCAGAATTGATATTTTGATGGTGTTTATCATAAAAAGGTGACTTAAGGTGGAAAAAAATCTAGGTAAAATATTTTCTTCTTGGATTGAACAGAAAATGGCACAGATAGGAGTGATGTAGCCACAAGGCACAATTCATGAGGCCACCCGAATCTGGAAGATGCAATGGAGGCATTCTCCCTAGAAGCGGTGGTTCTCAACCTTCCTAATGCCACGGTCCTTTAATACAGTTCCCGTGGGTCGCGACCCACAGGTTGAGAACCGCTGCCCTAGAGTCTCTGAAGGAAGTAAGGCCCTCAAAGACACAGTGGTTTTAGCCCAATAATACTGCTCTCTGACTTGGGGCCTCTAGGTCTGTGGGGGAGTACATTTCTCTTGGTTTTAATAAAATGAAAGAAATAAAAATTTCCCAGTTTATGAAATTATTAGCCTTATACATCAACAAAAAGCTTAATGACTATAGTAAAATGGTCAAAGCCCTGGTGAAAGAATTAGAAAGCACCGCTCCTTCCTCTTAAAAGTAGATTTTCTCCCATGAGAAAAACCTGAAAGAAGTTGCTTGACTATAGATTGAGAGACAACTCAATGAACTATAAAGCTCATTGAAACCTGTGAGTGTTCTGTTTTAA
The DNA here is from genome assembly GCA_963574655.1 of Perodicticus potto. Lineage (NCBI taxonomy): Eukaryota > Metazoa > Chordata > Mammalia > Primates > Lorisidae > Perodicticus > Perodicticus potto. The sequence goes on from CAUYRH010003841.1 coordinate 15,004, forward strand.
TAAAACATGGAAAGAAAGAAAATGGCAAAAATAGGCAAAAATTGGCTGAATCGGAGTTTAAAATTCTGCGTTTGCCAAGTGTCCCTTTTTCACATGAAATAGTGTGTAATTTCACTATTCCATCTGTAACCAAGAGAGAGGCTAGAGAGGCTCTAGATACCCTCTATATGCTCAAGACTGCAGGGGTGAGAGAAGGGAGCTGGAGGGCTCCAGGACGCAGGTGACAGGCAGGTTTGATTCTGGTTGTACAGCAGCCAACCCTCAACATCCACAGGCAGAGCAAGACATCGCGTGTGATTTCTCTTTTGACGGTGATTTAGATTGTTCTGTTTCTAATAATTACTGTTCCTCAATTGACATCTATTTTCTCTTATCAAAATTTTATTTAATTATAACTTCGCTACAGTGATTCCAGAATACAGATGGTTGTAAAAGAATATGTATTTATACCTTACTTTCTATCATTGTACTTCCTAGAATTGTATTGTGTGGGTTTTATATTTTAAAGAAAAAAGTTGATCTATTATTATTACAGGCATAATTGAAAATTGACGTGACTAGCTGGAGATATTTGAAGTCTAACCGAACCTTTGGGGTTCAGTGCACAACCAATTGATGATTGGTTCTAAAAACAGCAGACAAAAATCACCCCTACATCAACAAAATCCTTTGCTAAGCTTTTTAGTGTTTTTATTCATTTAATCCTAGATTTACTGATGAATTTTTAAGTATTTGTATTTTACAATCCTTTCATTCACAGTTATCTTTTTCAGCCTTGGTTATTTGTACATAATATTCTTGGCAATATAAACATTTCTAAATTTTGTGCCGGTAAAGATTCTCTTGTATATTCTGAATTTTGTTTCTCACCTAGAAAGAAACTCCTGAATTTAAGAATTTTTACAAACATTTCTTTTTCTTTCTGGTGTTTTTAGGGTGTCACTATTTTTCTATTTAAGAATTGAGTAATCTCTTTTTTTTTCTTGGTTAATCCAGCTAGTGTTTTGTTGAGTTTGTTTATTTTATCATAAAAAACAACTTTTTGTTTTATTGATTCTTTAAATTTTTTTGTCTCTATTTCATTCAGTTCTTTTCTGATCCTTATTCTTTTCCTTCTACTAATTTTAAGTTTGATTGCTTCTTGATTTTTTTGTACCTTGAGGTACATCTTTAGATTATTTAAAAATTTTTACTTTCTTGTCGTAGGGATTTCCTGGCATGTACTCTACTTTTAACACTGCTTTTACTGTCTCTCGTATTTCAGTCTATGTGTTTCTATTTTTATTTCTTTCAAGAAATTATTTTTTTCCTTTCTTAATTTTTTCCTTGACTCAATGGTTATTCAAGAGCATATCATTTCATTTCCATGTATTTATATAGTTTCCAAAGCTCATCTTGCTATTGATTTCTAGTTTTATTCCATTGTGATCTGAGAAGATACCTGCTGTGACTTTGATTTTTTAAATTTATTGAAACTTGTTTTGTATTCTAATATGTGGTATATTTTGAAAAATGTTCCCTGTACTGATGAGAAGAATGTGTATTCTGTAGATGTTGAATGAAGTACTCTGTAAATGTCTGTTAGGTTCATTTGATCTAAAGTGCACTTTAAACCCAATGTTTCCTTGTTGGTTTTCTATCTAGGTGATCCGTCTAATGCTGAGAGAGAGGTGTTGAAGTCCCCAACTATTGTTGTGATGGAGGCTATCTCTCCCTTTAGATCTAATAATATTTGCTCTATATATCTGGGTCCTTCAGATTTGGATGCATATATATTCAGATTTGTTATATCCTGTTGGTAAATTGATTCATATATTCAAAATTGTTATATCTTCTTGGTAAATTGATCCCTTCATCACTGTATAATGACATTCTCTTTTTAAAGTTTTGAATAAAGTCTGTTTCATCTGATATAAGTTACTCTTGCTCACTTTCGGCTTTCATTGCATGGACTATCTTTTCAAACCATTAATTTCAGTCTGTATGTATCTTTACAGGTGAAATCCTTTTCCTTTAGGCAGCACATAGTTGGGTCATGTCTTTGTCAGTCCATGTAGCCAGTCTATATCTTTTAAGTGGGGAATTTATTTTGTTTGCCTCCAAAAATGTTTTCAATAGGTAAGGACTTATTCTTAGGATTTCATTAATTGTTTTCTGGTTGTTAGAATATCCTTTCTTTCTTCTTCCTGTTGTACTGTTTATCATTTTGGTTAGTGATAATGTGTGACTTTTTTTCTATTTCTCATTTGGTTATCTGCTCCAGAAATAAGTTTTCTTTTTGGTGTGTGGTTTAATAATAGTAATTTTTTTTTCTCTTCCATACCTGTAGCATATTCTTAAGCATTTCCTGTAGAGTCAGTCTGTAGTGATTAAGTTCCTCAGTTTTTGCTTGTCTGAATAGGGTTTATTTCCCCTTCATTTATTTCCCCTTTATTTTGTAGTATTCTCTACTGACTGTTTCTTTTTTTAGCACTTTGAATATACCATCCTATTTTATCCTTGCCATTAGGTTTCAACTTAGAAATCTTCTGTTAGTCTGATGGAGATTCCCTTGTACATGCCCTAACTCTTTTCGCTTGCTGTTTCTAGAATTCTCTCTTTGTCTTTTGAAAGTTTGACTATAATGTGCCTTTTTGAATTGAATCTAAATAGGGATCATTGAACTAAGACTTGAGAAGTATTCAGCTATTATTAAAGAGGTTTTCTAGATGCATGTCCGTCTTTTTTCCTTCTAAAAATCCCCAAATTCTAATATACAGTCACTTTTTGGTCTCCCATGTGCACTTTATTTTTAGACTTGTTTTTGGACATTTAAAATTGTCATAACTATAAAAATATAATATTTTGGTAGTTTAATCTTTTTTCTTTTATTCATTTATTCTTTCTTTTAATAATGTGTGTTTTTTATATAATCCCTTATAAAATGCCATAATAGGAAAAAGAAAAGAATTTTTTTATTGTATTCTAGCTTTTTACTTTGAAAACTTTAAGTCCTGAAAGATACAGAGAATTTGGAGAGCAAATGAAATACTTATGAGACATAGATAATGAAAACAGTATCCTCCTTTGTTTGTGTTACCCCAGACAAACACAAAGCCATATGGACATACCCCAACAAGACTTGACTAGAATTGGAGAAGGGAGAAAAGAAAGAGGCAAAGAGATAGTTTTTTTGGCTGTGGTGTAAGTCTAGGCAGAAAGTCTATATCATTCTGGAAGTATGTTCATGTTCAGTGCCCTACATGAATCTGAAGCACCAGCATGTCCAGGGGATGTTCAGACCCATAAAATACAGGACAATACCTTTTGAAGGGGACAAAAAGAAGAGCAGAGCCCTACACCCCCCAAAAGACTTGCCACTATGTAGGGATCTCAGTACTTCGACAACACTAAGGCAATGTGCCCACAAAAGCCAATCACTCACACACATAAATGGTTTTATATCATATCACATTTTAATGTTATTTTATTGATGATAGATTTCTTCCTCTAATGCTTTCGTCCCACCTCAGTCCTGTTGTAACTCAAATAAAAGCATCCTACCATATTTCTCATTTTGCTGTTTCAGATATGAAATAGTATGTTTACCCTTAGAAATAAATTTCTTCCCTCTATTTTTACTTAATTCTGTGAGCTTCTCAAATATTAAAGTTATGTGTTATCTCAGAACTTGTCCTTATTTGGTCCATATTTCACTAAATTTGGGATATATGTATTTCTCATAGTATGAGATTTAAGAATGGTGTTTATTTGTGGGTTATATTTTTACAAAATTCTTTTTCTATAGACAGAGTCTCACAATATCGCACTGGGTAGAGTGCCATGGCATCATAGCTCAAGCTCTTGGGCTCAAGTGATACTTCTGAGTAGCTGGGACTACAGGTGCCCACCACAACATCCAGCTAATTTTTTTCATTTTTAGTAGAGATGGGATCTTACTCTTGCTCAGATGGTCTTAAACTTCTGAACTCAGATGATCTGGAGTGCTAGGAATATAGGCATGAGCCACTGTGCCCAGCCCGTTTATGAAGTTTTTAATGTCATATATTACCAACATACATAAAAGGAAATAAATCAGAGGTATACAATGCCTATTTCAGTATACAATGAAAATCAGAGGTATACGATGTTTATTTCAGTACCCGGTGATCTCTCTGCTACAGCACTCTAGTCGAGAGAAAGGGTATTGGCAACAAATAATTGACAGTGCCCTCACCCTTGCAGGACTGGAAAGCTTAAGCAGAAGGAAGAATCACTAATGTGGCTGCTGTCTAATACATTTTCCCCCTTTTAACATAAAATAATAATTTATATATTAATTTATTATAAATTTTTGGACAGAGTCTCACTCTGTCACTCTAGGTAGTGTGCCATGGTGTCACAGCTCACAGCAACCTCTAATTGTCTTGGGCTTAACGAATTCTCTTGGCTCAGCCCCCCAAGTAACTGGGACTACAGGCACCCACCACAACACCTGGCTATTTTTTGCTTGTAATTATCGTTGCTGGGCAGGCCCCAGGCCAGATTTGAACCTGCCAGCTTTGGGGTATGTGGCTGGCACCCTAGCCTCTGAGGTACACATGTCAAGCCAACATAAAATAATTTCCATAGACCAAATGAACCCTCTTTATTTGCAGTTATGAAAGTTTTCATTAACATGCATAGTGGGTACTTATCTCTGCAAGCAAGATATGGAGCAGATATCTGACTTCAGGATATACCTCCTTGACCATTTCAACTCAACCAGCTCCTGGCAACTACTCATCTGTTATCTGGCCAGATAATATTGTCATTGCAATAATGGCATATAAGTGGAATCAAATAGTATGTAGCCATTTAAGTTAGTCTATTTTCACTTAGCATAGTGCAATTGAGATTACTCTTATAAAAATACCATATTTGCTTTAAAGCTCTAGTGCTGCCTTTTCTTTCTGAACACATACTGCTGAGGGCACTTTGTGGTATTTTATATATTTGCAAGAAATAAATGACTTTCAATGCTGAGTAGAGAGGTATAAAATTTACTAAAATACAACTTGGCAATCACTCTCCAAGCATGAACGAAGATTAATGGGTATAACAGAGAGAGGGCATAGAGAACAATGTATGTGATTCTGTGGAGATGACCTACTTTTCTTGGCATATAATTTATAACTTCTTCAACATTAGATTTATTTCAGCTGAACCATGAAAGGATCTTGTCCATACAAAATCTTCAAAAAGGTAGCTTAGGCAGAAGAAGCATTGTAAACAAAGCATGTCAGTAGGAGCACATGGTATATTTTGATGTCACTGCACTGGAATCTAGTGCAGGCCCAGAAATTAGTATCTATAAATCTCAATTCACTTCTCTGTCAAATGAAAGGATCAAGGTGCATAATATGTAATACCTCTCGAGCACCTGATATTCTACAGTCTAGACATAATAGCACTGAGTTGTGTCCTACTAAGCAAGTGTAATATGGAATAGATTATATTGTGAGTTGAAAAACAGTAGACAAATTCTTGAGAATTAGTTAAATTACTGAGCCTTTTGTTTGATGGAGCCACTTGGCAGTAATTATATATCAACTTAGGTTGTATCTCTTTCTAAAAACTACCTTTATAATCTATGAATTATGATTTGCATACAAAAGTAGGATATTTATAATGTATGCAACTTGATGAATTTGAAGAGATGTATATACCCGTGACTATCACTGAAAAATCTGTCATACATATATCCATCACCACCAAATCTTATCTGTTTTAAATATTTGAAGGAAGAAAATCATCTGAGTTTTTAAATAGGTTATTGGACACTGTCATGAAGCTGGTCGCTCGGAGGGAGCTGTAGAAACGACTCTATCTCTTCAGACCAATCAAGAGCCTTCCTTATAACTCCCTCCTCACAAACCTATTGAGTAATTGTGACTAATCACACCCTTGGCCTACCATTTCTCATCAACACGATTAAGGTGCACTAGATTTAATTTTATTAAGCAAGTATTTTTTGAAGGTCCTTAATGTCTCAATTACTGATCTGAGGATAACATGTTAACTTAGACACAATCTTTGTCTTCAAGGACCTTGTTATTTGATGCGGGAAATGGGGAATTTCCATGTAGTGGATAGAGATAAGAATTGTGAGAATGTTAGGTACCTTGGGCTATGTAAATCTTTGTTGGTGCGTTAGGAAAACACTGGAAAAATTGTCTTAGCTTAGAGTTAAACATGAGTAGCTGAGAGCCAGGTAAAAATTAAAGAGAAGAAAACCTTCAGGCCAGGGAGCCATCATATAAAAGAAATGAGAAAAAGTCTGGTCAGGAGGGAGTAAGGTTCTGAGTGTGGGTGGAGGGCTAAATTGTGGTGGGAGATAAAAGGCAAGTGAAGATGGACACGGGACCACCCTGAAGAGGCTTGCAGGTTTTTAACATAAGGCTTCAGGAAGGGCAACGAGGATAAATTGATTGCTTTTAAACAGGAATATGGACAAAAATAAGAAGAGACTTTAGACTCTCCACATACTGGATGAAGAGTGATGGTGTTAGGAAGGAAGAAGAAAATCAATGGACTGAATGATGTCAAAGAAGCAGAGAGGTTTTTGGAAATGCCAGGCTGTTGGGGCTACAGGTGAGGGAGGCAAGACTGACCTGAAGGCTTCTGCTTTAGGGAAACGAGGGGATTATTCCTGAGGGAGAGTAAGTCTTGAAGCACGCGTGTGAACCGTGCGGATTCCCAGGTTTGAACATACACGGTTTTGTGAGAGGCTGGGACAACTCTTTAATAGGCATTTTGATTTATTTGTCTGGAATCAGGAGAGGGCTTTGTGTGAAGACCGCAGACAGAACACATCGTCATAGGGGTGGTGACTACAGGAGTTGGGTAGAGTTAAGTGGCTCTTTTCATTTCTGAAACCCTGTGCACTTGCAGAGACAGAGGGATATTGCTGTGGCATTAATGTCTCCTTCCCGCTTTTCTCCCCGAGACCAGGTGCGGGGCACCTTCAGTTTGCTGTCGTGACAAGCAAGTACTGGAGACGAGAGGATTAAGGCTTTGCACAAAGATGGTGGGTAAGGGGCAGCTCCCCTTACCACCGAAACCTGACAGGCTGCTTCTACGGGGAGTCCACCTGTGTGGCTTCCAGAACTGTAAACAAGCAGCGGGGCGCCAAGGGACGTTTCGCGGGTGGCCCCTCCGGTTGTGCCACTTGCTGGACAGCAGGGTGCGTGGAGCGGAGGCGGAGGGTTGGCGCGGAAGAGAGTTGAGAGGAAGGGGCAACCTGGGGGCTGAGGTCGCTGTCCACAGGAGCGGGGCCGCCGCAGGGTCAGCACTGGCGGATCCCCGCAGAGATGAGTGGCAGCAAACTGGAGGCCCGGGAATAACCGGCCGAGGGTGTGCGGCAGCCGGGCCCTGCGTCCCCGCAGCCGGTGCCCCTGACGGTTTTCACGCCCAGCCCTGGGGCTGGCGCGGATGCTCCTGCCCTTGAAGGAGACCCGAGAGGTGGGGGCTGGCGGGCGGGGAGCAGGGGCGCCTCCCCTGCGCAGGCGGAGGCTCGGTCTCCATTCCCGAAGTGTCCCGGTGCGTGTCATTCTGGAGCTGAGAGTCGACCCTGATCTCGGGCCCGCCCGCCGATTTCCTTTTCACGCGGGCAGTGGTGACCTCCTTTCCTCGGTCGTATTTTGTTTTTTCTACGTTTGTTTTAAAATGTTCTGCGGACATTCTGCTTCATAAGATCCCTTTAATCACTGAAGCTTCTACTGGATAGTTGTTCAAGCAACAAGGAAATACTAATCAATAGAAAAGATAAGCACACTGTTACTCCGTTACAGTTTCTTTTGTTACATTTATTTAGATCTCGGAGGCGAGACCCCTCCCGCCCCCCACACGCTTGTTTAAATATGGGCAGCGAAGGCCGCTTAATACACACTGCAGTCACAAGTACTCACACTCACTCACACACACACACACCAGTATTTATGCACACAAATAGTAAGTGAAAGGCGGTTGGTTCTTTTTTTCACTTATCTTTACATTTCTCAACACCTTGATCTGTCCACATATGAGAAATACACTTGTTCTGTAACTTTGAAAAATTAAGTGCAAGACTTAATAACTGTTTTCGTAGATGACGATATTGCCGTTTTTCTATTTAGGGGATCATAGACATTTCATTATGGTTTCTTCGATCTGTAAAAACTCTCACCATACCATTTAAAAATAAATATTAGACCCAATTGATTAAATCATATCCTGAAAGAATACTGCAGAGGATATGTCTTTCTTTTTTTTTCAATAAAAATGCCATGTCTTCACAAAGAAACTTTAAAAATTGGTACAAAAGGTACTACGTCAGATATGCATTTATTACAGTTAATCAAAATATTTTGCAAAAAAGATATTGAGCAAAATTTAACAGGAAGATACTTCAGTTTTTCCTGTAGATGATAGATCACATTTTACCCTTAAACTTCTTTATTGTCAGTGCTTAAAGCAAACGTCGTCACTCACCAGGTTCTAACTTTTGGTTAGGATTGGCTGTTGCCTCCCTGTTTTGCTTGCATATTTACCAGGTTCTCATAAACACCTTTTAAAAATGCATCCAAGTAATATAGTAAAGAGCATTTATTACAGTCAGACAAAAATATTTTTTTGAAAACTTGACCAAAATTTAAGAAGGAAGAATACTTTAATTTTCATTATAGTTCACATGTCTCATTTTTAGTCATCACACACATAGCCCTGGTATCTCTCAATTTAAGGCAAACCATTTGTAAGCACCTATAAAGGTAAGCAGATAATTTCGATATGTTTAATTGAATGTAGAGATATAAGGGGAAGTGAAGAGGAAATTAATGTTTATTAAGCCTCTTCTGTGTTTAGCAAGCACCATAAGGACATTAAAAATTTTAACTCTAATCCTCATTTAAACTGAAAAATAGTTTCAGTTAAAATAAATTAGAATGATTTACAGTTCACTAACTCCAGGAAGATAAGAAGCCTTACTTTCCAGATGTGATGGAGTGGAGACAGTAGCACACACCTGAGTTTTATATTGTATGCAGCTGACAATAGAGTCAATGACTTTTTGCTGTGATAATTACTTACTAGAATATTGTCAGAAAGTTTGTGACTGATATTTCCTTTTGGTATCAAAGTAAAGTAATAAGAAGACAGGATGAATTTTCTTTTTATTTATTTTTTAACAAGTGAACAGTTTATTAAGAATTAAACAAAGGTATAATAGAGTAAGCAAGACACTCAAGATAGGTACAACTTAAATTTCAGAGTTAATACTTTGCATGAAATATCTTATTTTATAACAGTGAAATTGCTTTCTGTTTTGTCTTGTGATTTTTTTTGAGGTGAAATTTAAGTTTTTGGAATTTTCATTAAATCATAACTGTGTACATTAAGGCATTTATGGGGTACAATGTACTAATTTGATATACAATGTGGAAAGCTTACATCAAACTTGTTAACGTAACCAACACTTCACTTACTTATTTGTTGTGGTTAGACATTGATACTCTACCCTTGATAGTTTTAAAATGTACCATTGCATTATGCAGAATAGGTGAATTTTCACTAAAATCCTGATTCAGACCATTATGGTAATCTTTTTTTTTTTTGAGACAGAGCCTCAAGCTGTCACCCTGGGTAGAGTGCTGTGGCATCACAGTTCACAGCAGCCTCCAACTCCTGGGCTCAAGCAAGTCTCCTGCCTCTGCCTCCCAAGTAGCTGGGACTATAGGTGCCTGCCACAACACCCGGCCATTTTTCGGTTGCAGCCATCATTGTTGTTTGGTGGGCCTGGGCTGGATTCAAACCCACCAGCTCAGGTGTATGTGGCTGGTGCCTTAGCTGCTTGAGCCACAGGTGCCGAGCCATTATGGTAATTTTTGATCAGGGAATAAAACATATCATGCTTATTTCTCTCAAAGAAGAAGCTATAAATAAAAATTACCTGTAAATCAAAATAGTGCACTGAGGGGATCATTGTTTTTGTTGTTAAACATATTCCAAACACCTTAAGGAATGCATTGAGAAAATAATTGTTTTGTACTAAGGATTGTCTTTGCTTTTCTTTGTTTGTTCATCTATAAGTGGAATTGATAGAATTTTTTCTTTATTGAATATTTTTATGGTGTCTTGAATGTATAGCTCAACAATAATATAAACCATAATAAGAGTTCACAGTGTGCAAAACATATTCATTTACATTTCACTAATACCTTAGAAAATTTTTCAGATATGTAACCAGTATAGACTTGAAAGTAATCTTTGTTTTTGTCTACTCTCTTACATAACCACTATGACTGAAGTGAAGTTAAAATATTCCAGATCTAATGCTTTTTGTTGGAAGGTGAGTGCAATTAGCATGAGGATAGGTTGAACTTATCTTTGATGCTCATCTGTTTTGAAAATTTTCTATGCAATTTTGTAGTTTAAACAACAAAAAACATTTTCCCTTTAATCTCTTCTGTTTGTACGTGGTGGACAATGATAGAGACTGTACATTTTCAAAGCAATTTTTGTTATATTCCCTATTGGTTTGTGGGTAGTCAAGTGTGTGAGACAAGAGTGGAGTTCCCTTTTCATGATGTGGATGTGTGAAGTAGGAAATCCAGCATGTGGAAGTGAAAGAGTCACATACGGCCCAGGTAGTAGTCAAATATAGATTGTGAGTGGTGTACTCTGAGTTCAGCTTTGGTTGTGGTGAGGGCATTTGTTGATTATATAAATGTGAAGCTCAGATAAAGTCAGAACTGGAGACAAAGGAGCCAAGATGGAGGTCTGTAGCCAGCTTTCCACAGAGGCTCCCATCCAGAAGGAGAGTTAAAGGACAGAAAATTAGCAAGAAAGCTGATGGTTTGGAACTGAGCCAAAAGAGAAGGTCGAAGAACACACATCAACCCTGCTGGGGCAACCTGTGACCCCAAGGACACAAACAAAAAGGTACAGAGCACATCACCAAGCGGATGAGAGTCCCCCTCCCCCATGAGAGTGGCTCTCAGTATACTCCATACCTCTATACAAACAAGTGAGAAGAGTTCAGATGTCTTCCCACTCTACCCCATGGGAGAGACCCTCTAAAAACCAGACCTCCTTCCCCTATTAGGGTGCCATGGCACTCTCCTGCCAGGCATAAAACTATATAAAACTGTATATATTCTCTACCTGCAAGTTTGAACTCCTGGCACTCCCCTCCACTCTTACCCCGAGGTCTGGAGGCCTGTTCCCCACAAAGTCCAGATTCTTGGACATTTTCTCAAGGTTTGTGGATGGGGCAAGGACTGTTGTTGAGCTGTGCTGATTTTCCAGCTTGGGAGTGGTGAGAGGAAAGTGAGCCGAGAGGAGGTCGAGTTGGAGAGGCAGTCCCCTGAAGCATCGTGTGGCAGCCGCAGCTGCAGGAACAATGGCAGTGGGGCTCGCACCTCTGGTGATGTTTTGAGGAGACGCTCCCAGTCTCTCTGGGCAGCCAGGGGAAGCCAGGCAGCTTCTCAGGTGGCAGCCACTGACAGAGCGGACCGGCAACAAAGGCAAGTGAAGGATATGCCTGAAGTGGTACCAGCCAGGGCGTAGCACAGGGATTAGAATATGCATAGAGTCAGCCGACTCCCAGGGCAGAGGCTGCTTTACTTAGCTTCAGACACACCTGGCCCTCAGGGGATGAAAGCTGAGACAAAGGGCTGGAACTCACAGACTGAGTCAGACCTATTGTCTGATCAGGGGAAAATAGCTGTGACAGAAACTAATTCTGCCAACTTGTTCTGTTCTATCAGCAACATCAATCAGGAACAGGGCCAGAACTGAGTGAATCGCCCCAGACCCTATCAAGTACCCAAGTTGTCAGGCCACACCTTCCCCTGCCGATCAGTGACAGGGAGTGGCGGACTGGCTGAGGAGCCACAGACCTCACTGTGACCCAGGCAGGCTCAAACCTCTGGAGCATCTGCTCATTGGAGGAAACTGGATCACAGCCCTGCAGGATTACCACCAACTGGGTGTGACAGAGGGGCAAGGTGGGGAAGGAGGCACCAACCTTCCCAGACTAATCTACTTGCTGCGGGGGCCCTCCTGAGCTCACAGAGCACTGGAGAGAGTTATACTAGAGCTTCCAGCAGATCCCTGCTATCTTGTTACCAGAGAATTTTTAACTCTTCCATTTGAGACTGGCGCTGGCTGGGACAATTGATTGGGACCTCTTCAACTGGGCCAATCACCCGAGGACTTTCCAAAGTGGTACCCTAGGTGTGTGGTAGTGGGAAGGTTTGATTTTCCTTTTCCAGTTGTTGCCTATGGGGGAGGCGCAGTGACTTAACTGCTGGTATTTCTCCACAGCTCAGATTTCAATCCACAGTAACTGATTCTCTAGGGTAAGACAAAGACCAGCTGAAAATAAGATAGAGCCACTTAATCCCACCAAACCAAGAAGGTCCCCAGTTTTGTAAGCAGTAGCACTGTACGAGTCCTTGGCAAAACTCTAGGGGAAAAGGTACAGACACCAGTCCCAGCTTTCAAGCAAAGGACTGGTCAATCACTACTGCTAGAACCCCCAGCCCAACTTGTCCTTATCTACTCATCCAGCCAAATGGTGTAAAATTAATCATGGTGTGGAATAAATGGAAAAGCTCTGGAAACATGAACAACCAGAGAAGATCAACCCCCCGCCCCCAAGGAACAATTGGGTGGACACAAATGATGATCCTATGCATAAACGGATGGCTGAGATGTCAGAAATCAAATTCAGAATTTGGATTGCAAACAAGATTGATAAAATAGAGGAAAAGTTGGATTTAGAAATTCAGGATGCATTTCAAAAATTTTCTCAAGAAGTCAAGGAATTCAAAGACCAAATGACCAAAGATTTTGACACATCAAGACAAGAAGTTGCAGCCCTCAAAGATATGAGAAACACAGTAGAATCCCTCAAGAACAGAATGGAGCAAGCAGAAGAAAGGATTTCTGACATTGAAAACAAAGTTTTTGAATACTCCCAAACCTACAAAGAAGAAGAGAAATGGAAGGCTAAAATGGATCGTTCTCTCAGACAGCTCTGGGATAACTCAAAGAAAACCAATATTTGCCTTATAGGGATACCTGAAAACAATGAAGTGGCATCACAAGGTGCAGAGTCTCTTCTTCATGTGATTATGAAAGAGAATTTTCCAGACATGCCAAGAAATTCTGAAATTCAGATAGCAGACAGTTTCAGAACCCCAGCAAAACCCAACCCAAATAAGACATCCCCCAGGCACATCATAATTAAGTTCACTAAAGTTAATATGAAGGAGAAAATTCTGAAAGCAACCAGA
>CAUYRH010003843.1:0-14275 GCA_963574655.1 Perodicticus potto
TTTTCAGTTTCATTAATCTCTGATTTAATTTTGGTTATTTTCTTCTGCTAGGTTTGGGATTAGATTTCTCTTCCTTTTCTATTTCTTTAAGATGATTCATTAGATTGTTGATGTGCTCTATTTCTATTTTTCAGATATGGCCATCTCATGTGATAAATTTCCCCTTTAGAACTGCTTTTTCAGCATCACACAGGTTTTGGTAGCTGTGTCTTCATTGTGTTTATGCTCAAGGAAGTTAATGATTTCATTTTTTATCTCCTCCTTAACCCAACTGTTATTCAGCATGAGATAGTTTAATGTCCATGTCTTTGTATGGAGATGAAACATTTTGTGGAGCTGAGTTCCACCTTTATTGCCTTGTGGTATGAGAAGATAGAAATTTAATTTTAATTCTTTTATTTCATTGAGGTTAGATTTGTTTCCTAGGATATGATCTCTTTTGGAGCATGTTCTATGGGCCAATGAGAATAATGTATATTCCATAGCTTTGGGATGGTGTTTTCTGTACATGTTTATTAAGCACAGTTTTTCTAGGGCCACATTTATGTCCCTTGTATCTTTGTTTAATTTCTGTTTAGAGGTTCTGTCCAGCTGAGTAACAGGAGTGTTAATGTCCCCTACTATTATGGTGTTGCAGAATATCACATTGCTCAGACTAAGATCTCTTTCATAAACCTGGGAGTATTTAAGTTAGGTACATAAATACTTAGAATTGAAATGGCTTCATTTTGTATTGTTCCTTTGACCAATAAGAAGTGCCTATCTTTGTCTTTTTTGACTTAGTTACTTTAAATCTTCCTGTAATCTGAAAATAAAATTGCAACCCCCTCCCCTGCTGTCTTCTGATTTCCATCTGCCTAAAAAATTGTTTTCCATGCCTTCACCTGTGTCTTACTATGTTCTTCAAGGCTAGGTGTGTTTCCTGCAGGCTGCATATGGGTGGCTTGTACTTTTTTGTCCAATCATCCAGCCCGTGCGTCTTCAATGGGGAATTAAAGACATATTTATTGAGATAACTGATGAGTGTGGTAGAGTTCTATTCATCTTATTTTGTGTAAGTCCATTGTTTAGTTTTATCTTTTGTGTCATTGTGGAAGCTATGTTTTATCCATTAGTTTCTGGGTGTTTAGTTTGCTGGTGGTCCATTGTGATGATAAGTGTAGACAATAGATGTAAGGATTTCCTGGGTGGCTTGTCTTGCTGTGGCAAACTTCCTCAATGTTTCCATGTAAGTAAATTTATCTGATTTCTCCATCAAATTGTAAAGCTTAGCTTAGCAGAATATAGAAGTCTGGGCTGAAAATTGTTTTGTCTAAATAGGTTAAAGGTAGATAGCCATTCCCTTCAGGCTTGAAAAGTTTCCTTTGATAAGTCTGCTGTTACCCTAATGGACGTACCCCTGTAGGTAAATTGGCACTTACTCCTGTCTGCTTGCAGAATTTTGTCTTGATTTTGGATAGGTTCATAACAATGTGTCTTGGAGAAGGTGTGTTTGAGTTGAGACGATCTGGGGTTTTAAATCCCTTTGAAAGGAGTGTGTCAGAAATTTTGGTGATACTTGGGAAATTTTCATTTGTGATATTTTCTGGTAGGGCTTAATTCCTCTGGGGTGTTCTTCTCCTTCTGGGATACCTATAGTTCTTATGTTTGAATGCTTTCTGAAGTCCCGTAATTGTCTCAGTGAATGTTTTGCTTTCCCTCTCTTGTTTTCTATCTCTTTAGCTGCCTGAGTTAGCTCAAAAACTTTATCCTCTACCTATGATATTCTTTCTTCTACATGATCTAATCTGTTACTCATACTTCCTACTGCATCTTTAAGTTCTCTAATTGACTGCTTCAATTCCTTTAGCTCTGCTATATTCTTGATATTGTTTATCTCTTATTTGATTGTGTCTTTGGATTTCTTTTGTGTATTTTCCACATTCTCAGCAATTTCCTTCATTGTTTTTACTTTCCATATTTTAAATTTCCTTTCTGTCATTTCTAACATTTTTTTTTTATAGAGACAGAGTCTCACTTTATCACCCTCAGTAGAGTGCTGTGGCATCACACAGCTCACAGCAACCTCCAACTCCTGGGCTTAGGCGATTCTCTTGCCTCAGCCTCCTGAGTAGCTGGGACTATAATAGGCACCCACCACAATGCCCGGCTATTTTTCTGTACACTTGATCTTAGGCAAAAGGCCAAGAAGCAATTCCAGCTATTTTTCTGTTTTTGCAGTTAGGCCGAGGCTGGGTTTGAACCCACCACCTTCGGTATATGGGGCTGGTGCCCTACTCGATGAGCCGCAGGCACCGCCCCAACATTTCTTTATATGTGGAGTCCTCTGCAGTAGATACCTCAGAATCCCTTAGGAAATTTTCTCTTTTGTTTTTTTATGTTGCCAGGATTTCTCTGCTGTTTCTTCCTCATGAGTGTTTTCCTTTTGTCTGTTTCTTTGCCCTACTTTTTCCTTTCACTTCCTCTTGCTCTTTAACTTACTGGCCTCTGACCTGAGGTGTTGCTGTGTCCTTTTGGTACAGAACTAAAAGGATGAGAAGATTGGAAATCAAGAAGGGATAAAAGATTAAAAATGGGAAAAGACACAGGAAAGAGGGGAGTAAGAGGGAATACTGGCAAAAAGAAGAGAGGAACAGAAAGAGAGAGACAGGAGTTATAGTGGTGTACAGTAGGGTACTTTGACTCACACCCAGAATTCTAAACCTCTGGTGGATGGGTCTGGGTGGGTACCCCGAAGTCTGGAGCTCTTTGCCAGGCTGAGCAGACACAAGACCCTACCTCCAACAATATAGAAGGAAAAAAATTACTATAAATGAAAATAAAACAAAAAAAAAACCCTCAAAGGATAAAATCGAGGGAAAAAAGAATAACAGGGGCAAGAAAACTAGCAAAACTGGAGCCCTTGTTATTAAAGAAGGAAACAATGAAAAATTGTAATTACATGAGGAAAAAGAAGAAAAACAGAGAAATCTGGGGGGAAGTTGAAAATACTTTTCTTTCTTTTTTTTGTATTTCTTGGGATTCATTGAGGGTACAAAGAATTAGGTTACACTGATTGCATTTGTTAGATAAAGTTCCTCTTATAATTGTGTCCCTCCCCCAAGAGATGTGCCATACACCATGACCCCCAAGCCCCCTCCCATCTCTCCACTTGCTTATTCCCCTATCCCCTTTGTATTAGCTCATTGACTGCCTTCATATTAGAATAGAGTACATTGGATTCTTCTTCATTCTTGTAATGCTTTACTAAGAAGAATGTGTTCCACCTTCATCCAAGTTAATATGAAAGATGTGAAGTCTCCATATTTTATAGTGGTTCAATAGGTACATATACATATATATATGTATATGTATCTTAGGGCTTGTTAATGAATTCCTGGGTTGGTGAGCATTTAGGCTGTTTCCACATTTTGCCAATTGTAAATTGAGTTGTGATAAGCAGTCCAGTACAAATGTCCTTATGATAAAAGGATTTTTTTTCTTCTGGGTAGATGCCTAGTAATGGAATTGCAAGATTAAATGGGAGGTCTAGTTTGAGTTATTTGAGCATTCTCCATACTACCTTCCAAGAAAGATTTTATTAGTTTGCAGTACTAACAGCAATGTAAAAGTGTTCCCTTTTCTCTACATATATGCCAGCATCTGTAGCTTTCAGACTTTGTGATGTGGGCCATTCTCACTGAGGTTAGGTAATATCTCAGGGTAGTTTTGATTTGAATTTCTCTAATGATTAGACACACTGAGCAATTTTCAACTGTTTCTAAACCATTCATCTGTCTTCTTTAGAGAAGGTTCTATTCATTTCTCTTACCCAGTGATAGAAGAGATTGCTGTGTCTCTTTTGGTTGATTAAGTTGAGTTGTCTATATTTGGTAGTTATAAAGCTTTAGCCCAATTTATAATACACAAATATCTTTTCCATTCTGAAGGTTGTCTCTTTACTTTGGTTGTTGTCTTCTTAGCTGTACAGAAGATTTTCAGTTTAATTAGGTCCCATTTGTTTATTTTTGTTGTCATTGCAATTGCCATGGAAGTCTTCTTCAAAAGAAGATTTCTTTTATTTTTTTTTATTTTTTAAACAAGTGAATAGTTTATTAAGAATTAAACAAATGTATGATGTGATACAGTACAAGCAAGACACTCAAGATAGATATAATATTACTACTCACACAAAAACTTAAATTTCACCTCAAAAAAAATTACAAGACAAAAGAGAAAGCAATTTCACTGTTATAAGATAAAATATTTCATGCAAAGTATTAACTCTACCCCCTCAAAGCCCAACCTCCCAACAAACAAACATTCCCAGATAGCTTTTTGTTTGTTAGAAGATTTTTAATTGTTTCTTCAATCTCAGTTTTTAAAATTGGCCTGTTCAAGAGATGTATTTCTTCTTGGTTAAGTCTTGGGAGAGGGTGTGATTCCAAGTATTGATATTTCAGGTGTTTTTCTTATGCTTTCTTTGAAAAATTTTATCATTTCGTGCCTTAAATTTAGGTCTTTTATCCATCTCAAGTCAATTTTTGTGAGTGGAGAATGGTGTGGGTCCAGTTTCAGGCTTTTACATGTAGATATACAGTTCTCCCTGCACCATTTATTGAATAGAAATTCTTTTCCTCAGTGTATGTTCTTGTTTGGTTTATGAAAGATCGGTTGGATGTAAGAGGTTAGTTTCATCTCATGCATTTGTATTCAATTCCAAATGTCAATGTCTCTATTGTCTCTATTTTTGTGCCAAAACCATGTTGTTTTGATCACTGTGGCTTTGTAGTTTACCCAAAAGTCTGTTAGGGTGATATCCTGGCTCTGTTTTTATTACTAAGAATTGCCTTGCTATACAGGGTTTCTTCTGGTTCCATGAAGAAAAGAAGCGTTATTTTTTCAAATCTTGAAATTATGATGATGGCGTTTTAATGGAAATTATATTGAATCAGATTTATTTGGGTAGTATAGACATTTTTACAATATTGACTCTTCCCAGACATGAGCATGGTATGTTCTTCCATTTGTTAATATCTTCTGCTATTTCTTTTCTCAGGGTTTTGTACTTTTCTTTGTAGAGTTCCTTAACCTCTTTCATTAAGTATATTCCTAGGTATTTCATTTTTTTGAAGCTGCTGTGAAGGAAATTGTGTCCTTGCTTAGGTTCTTATTTTGGGTGTTATTGGCATATTCAAAGGCTACTGATTTGTGGACATTGATTTTATACACCAAGACATTGCTGTATTTTTTGATCACTGCCGGGAGTCTTGTTGTTGAGACTTTGGGGTTCTCTATGTATAAGATCATATCGTGGCAAAAGGGGAGAGTTTGACCTCCTCTGCACTTATTTAGATGCCCTTTATTTCTTTCTCTTGCTTGATTGTATTGGCGAGAACTTCCAGCACTATGTTGAATAGTAGTGGTGATAGAGGACAACCTTCTCTGGTTCCAGGTATGAGTGGAAAAGCTTTCAGTTTTACTCCATTCAGTATAATATTAGCTGTGACTTTCTTGTAGATGGCTTCAATCAGATTAAGAAATGTGCCACTTATGCTGATATTCTTCAGGGTTTTAATTAAAAAAGGATGTTGAATTTCATCTAGTGCTTTTTCTGCATCCATGGACAGGATCATATGGTTTTTATTTTTGCTTCTTTTGATGTGGTGAATTACGTTTATAGACTCGAGTATGTTAAACCAACCTTACATCCCTGGGATGAAACCTACTTGATCATAGTGAATGATTGTTTTAATGTGTAGCTGTAATATATTGCCTAGGATTTTATTGAGAATTTTTGCACCCATATTCATTAGTGAAATTGGTCTGAAGTTCTCCTCTGGGTCTTTTCCTGGGTTTGGTATCAGGGTGATGTTTGCTTCATAGAATGTGCTGGGGAAGATTCCTTCCTCCTCAATTTTTTTTGTAATAATTTCTGCAGAATTAGTATAAGCTCTTCTTTGAAGGTTTGATAGAATTATGGTGTGAAGCCATCTGGACCAGGGTTTTTGCTTGTTGGGAGATTTTTAATTGTTTCTTCAATCTCAGTTTTTAAAATTGGCCTGTTCAAGAGATGTATTTCTTCTTGGTTAAGTCTTGGGAGAGGGTGTGATTCCAAGTATTGATCCATTTGTTCCACATTGTCAAATTTCTGAGCATAGAGTTTCTTGTAGTATTCAGAGGTGATCTCCCGTATCTCTGTGGCATTTGTTCATTTGTTGTCATTTCCTCTTTATTGTTTCTGATTGTGGTTATTAGAAATTTTACTTTTCTGTTTCTGGCCAAAGGTTTTTTTTTTTTAAATAACCTTTTTCTTTTGTTAATTTTCTGAATGATTCTTTTCTTTAAATTTCATTAATATCTGATTTAATTTTGGTTATTTCTTTTCTTCTGCTGGATTTGGGATGAGATAGTTCTTCTTTTTCCAATTCCATAAGATGGTTCATGACTTTGTTGATGCACTCTGTTTTTTAAATGTAAATATCTAATGTGTTAAATTTCCCTCTTAAGATTGCTTTTGCTGTATGCCACAGATTTTGGTAACTTGTGTCTTCATTGTTGTTACACTTAAGGAATTTAATAATTTCCTCTTTTATGTCTTCCTGGACCCAACTATCATTCAGCGTAAGGTTGTTTAATTTCCAATTCTTTGTGTGGGGATGAATGTTTTTGTTGAAGTTGAGTTCCATCTTTATTGCCTTGTGGTCTAAGAAAATACAAGGTATAATTTCTATTCTTTTAATTTTGCTGAGGTTTGATTTGTATTCTAGGATGTGATTAATGTTGGAGTACTTTCCATGGGCTGACAAGAGAAATGTATTTTCCATAGCTTTAGGACAGTTTGTTCTGTATATATCTATTAATCCCATTTGTTCTAGGGTCACATTTAAGTCCTTTGTTTCTTTGTTTATTTTCTATTTAAAGTATCTGTCCAGTTCTCTCAAAGGGGTTTTAACATCCCTGACTGTTATGATGTTATAAGATATCATATTACCCAGACCCATGTAGGTCTGTTTCATAAATCTGGGAGCTTTTGAGTTAGGTGCATAAATAGTTAAAATTGAAATGTCTTCTTTTTGTATTGTTCTTTTGTCCAGTATAAAGTATCCATCTTTGTCTTTCTTAACTTTAATTGCTTTAAATCACTTGTTTTTGAGAGTAAGATTGCAATCCCTCCTTTCTTATGATTTCCATTTGCTTGAAATATTGGTTTCCATCCCTTAACCCTGAGTCTTGATTTATCCTTCAAGGATAGTGTGTCTCCTGGAGACAGCATACGGATGGCTTGTGCTTTTTTATCCAATCAGTCAGCCTGTGCCTCTTCAATGGTGAATTGATACCATTGACATTTATTGAGAGAATTGATAAGTGTGGTGGAGTCATGTTCATGTTATTTTGTGAGTATCTGTTGTGTAGTTTTGTCCTTTGTGCCATTGTGTAAGTTAAGCTTTGACCTTTAGCTTCTGGGTGTTTACTTTGCTGGTGGTCCATTGTGATGGTCAATGTTGAGAATAGGTCTTAGTATTTCCTTTAGAGCTGGTCTTATTATGGTGAATTTCCTCAGTGCTTGTATATTATCCACAAAGCTTTGATTTCTCCATAAATTCTGAAGCTTAGTTTTGCAGGAAACAGAATTCAGGGCTGAAATTGTTTTGTTTAGGAATGTTGAAAGTGGATGACCATGCTGTTCTAGCTTGGGAAGTTTCACTTGAAAAGTCTGCTATCATCCTAATGTCTTTGCCTCTGTAGGTCAGTTTGTGCTTACTCCTGGCTGCTTGAAGAGTTTTTTCCTTCATCTTGACTTTGGCCAGGTTCATCATACTGTGTCTTGGAGAGGCTGTGTTTGAGTTGAGGTGAACTGGACTTTGATATCCATGAGAAAGGAGTGTGTCAGGTTCTTTAGTAAAATTTGGGAATTTTTCATTTATGACAGTCTTGAGTAGGGCTTCCATTCCTTTGGGACAATATTCTCCCCCTTCAGGGATTACTATCATTCATATGTTGAATGCTTCATGGAGTTTCATAGTTCTCTAAGTTCCTGTTCTGCTTTTTCTCTTTTCTTTTCTCCCTCTTTAACTACCTGGTTTAACTCAAAAACTTTATCCCCTAGTTCTGAGGTTTTTTCTTCTCCATGGTCTAATCTATTTTTGATACTTACTACTTCATCTTTACATTCTCTGATTCCCTCCTTCATTTACTTAAGCTTCTCCATATCCTTTCTATGTTCTTCATATCTCTCATGTGACTTTTGTTTGTGTCTTTCCATTTTCTCATCCATTATTTTTATTACCTTTATCATCCACTTTTTATATTCCCTTTATGTCAAGTCCATTAATTCTTTATAAGTGGAGTCTCCTTCAATAGCTGTCTCATGGTCCCTTGGGGGGAGTTCCTTTATTTTGGTTTTTCATGTGGCCTGAATTTTTCTATTGGTCCTTCCTCATGTGTACCTTGTTCTTGTTCTCCTCCTTTTTCCTTCTCACTGCCTTATTTGTTTCAAAAATAAGTCCTTGCTCTTTATGACAGTATGTTGAAATATGTTGCTGGGACACCAGGTGGGGTGGCACTGTGGTCTTTTCAGGAGACAGATAGCACAGGTAGCAACCTCTATAGTCCTTATTCCAAACTTAGGTGCCTTTGGTGATCGCCTTATTGTGCCCTCAGCATTCAGACCCTCCTGGGTTGGGATCTTAAAGTTCACAAGAATCCTTCAGGGGCAGGTCTCACAGTGCCCCCTGACTCCAGTTCCCATGGAGTGTGGGAGTTCATCAGCCTGTCTGAGAGTAGTGTTCTGATCCTGGCAGGCAAAATTAAGATGGCTGTGCTTTAGGCCCCTGTTAAGACCGACTTTCTCATGACCTTCCCACAATGGCAGCCCCTGGCCACCGAGATCTTCTCAGTATGACTGCCTTGCTAGCCACAAAACCTATGGCAAACCCACTGCAATCAGCATTCAAATCTGGTTGTATACTATTCAAATCTACCCACTCTTCCAAGCTTTCCACTCAATGCACAGTTTCCCCCAATGAGAACTCTGGAAAGGCTTCCTCCCGTCACAGATCTCTGGGGGAGGGGGACAGTGGTACCCTGCCAATCACAATCATTTGTTTAATTCATCAGATTTTCACCACTGCAGATCATACACTGTATGCAATTCACCATCTCCTCACTGTGTTCCCTAAGCTCAGATGAATGATCTTTCTGGTCTGCCATCTTGCTTCACTCCCTCAAAAAAATTTTTTCTAAAAAGAAAAAAGAACTTCATATATATATATATATATATGTGTGTGCGTGTGTGTGTTGCTATATATTTCATGGGCAACAGGTGATCTTCTGGGATATGATGTGGTATGAGATGCTAATCATGATGCTGATATGACTGTATAAGATGGAGACTGGAAGCCTCTGTTTTGGCAAGGAGACCTGGTCCCATCGTCCTGACTTCTTTGCCCTCAATCCCCACAGGGTTGGGAGCCTAAAGCTCTTTTCAGCCTACTTAATAGCCATGTCTCAACCATTCCAATCTGTTTTCCTTGGCTGCGCATTGGCTTTCCCAGGAAAGTGTGTTACATTCAAATCTCCCCAGGAGTGGCTGCCCCACTTATCAGGTGCACCAAACCTGGCCTTGCACTAGGACCCTGAGGGCACAGCCTGCAAGGAAGCTTTCCCACAATGGCTGAACCTGGCCTGCAGCTGAACAATAAAAGTTCTGCTCCACCTGTTGTCTCAGTTCTGGCCCATAGGTGCTATTCAAAATCACTCACTTGCTTGCCCAAGGTTTCCCAAGGTAACTCAGACAAGTGCTCAGGTCAAAATAAAAAACAAACAAACAAAAACCCCCCTGCAGGTCAGGCCTTCTCTGTGTGCCAACTGTCGCCACCACTACCTCTACCACTGCAGCCACCATGGTCACACCATCCAGCCTGTACCTGAGTGCAAGTACTTGCCACTTCTTCACAGCTTCTGTCCTCCTCTTTAGGTTCTGAAGTGTCCCACTTCCTTCCTATACCCCCTAAGGGATGTTTCTGGGCAAAGCCCACAAGCCAGAGGTTCTAGAGCCTTTTCTACCTGAATTCACTATGCACCACTACAAAAAAACTGTCTCTAGTCCACCATCTAATTTGTTTTTGCAACTTAATCCCTAATGCAGAGTTGGTGGGAGATGAGGCCTAATAAGTGATTAGGTTATGAGGGTATGCGCTCATGAATGGGTTAATGTCATCACAAGTGTAGTTATTATATGAGTGAGTTTGTTATATATAAACGTGAATTAAGTCCTCTTTTGCCCACTTGCTCTTACCCTTTCTTGCCACTCTGTCTTCCACCATGGGAATGATGCAGTACAAAGGCCTTCACAAGATACCTGAATAATGTTTTTGCACTTCTCAGCTCCAAAAACATGAGCCAGATAAATTTATTTTCTTTATAAATTACCCTCTCTGTAGTATTCTGTTATAAATAAACAAAAACAAACTACAAAAAAATGGTGCCAGAGCTGGATATAACAGATACCTGACAATGTGGAAGCAACTTTATAACTAGAAAATTGTTAGAGGCTGAAAGAATTTGGGGGAACAGGCTAGAAAAAGCCTAAATCAACATTAGTGAAGCATTAAGGGCAATTCTGGTGAGGACTCAGGAGATAGGAATAGCTGTAGGGAAAGCTTGAGCCTTCTTAGACATCACTTAAGTGGTTGTGATCAGGGTATTGGTAGAAATATGGATTGTAAAGGCTATTCTGATGAGGTCTAATATGGAATTAAGGAACAAGGTCTTAAAAACTTAAAAACTATATCCTTGCTGTAAATTGGCAAAAAACTTGGCTGAATTGTGTTTATGTTCTAGGGCTTTATAAAAAATGGAATTTAAAAGTCATGAACTAGAATATCTGATGGAAGAAATCTCTAAGCAAAATATTAAAGGAGCTGTAAGACTAGTTTTAATCACATACAGTAAAGATATGAGAGGAAAATAAATAACTTAAAGACAAAATTTATAATTAAAACAAAAATGGGATTAAAATTAACCTGGCCATATAAAGAATGAAAAAGCATGTTCAGGAGAGCAAAACAAGGATTTGGCCAAGTGACCATTTGCTAAGAAAATTAGTACAAATATAATGACTGACTCTGAAGACGTTTCAGAGATCTTTCTGGTTTCCTCTCCCATCACAGACATAGAGATCTTGGAAACTAGAATGGATTCAGGGGATGGGCCTAGGATGCCATCCATGAGATTACTATATAGAGCTGCCATGGATCAGTGCTCCTGTCATTCTCACTCAACACTTGTCAACTGCCCTGGATATGGGTCAAGTAGGCTCAGGAGTTCCTTCACTAATCTCTCTGAAAGTTACAAACTGTAAATTCTGGTAGCATCTCCATGGTGCTAATTCTTCAAGTGTTCAGTGTACAAAAGCCGTGGGGATCGTGGCTTCTTTAACTTAGATTTTAAAGGATGTTGAGAATAGCCTAGGGGTCCAGGCAAAGAATTATCATGGAGATGAAGCCACTTCAGAGATACACTTCTAGAACAATGCTGAGCAGACATGTGAGATTGGAGCTACCAGGGAGAAGTCACCCATTAGAGAAATATTTAGTAAAGAAGTGGGAGTGTATCTGCCCCAAGACTCCATATCTATAAAGCTACCAGCTTCAGCATCAGCCAGGGAGAGCTATAGGCACAAGACTCTAACTTATAACAGGTAATGGGTAAACTGAGTCCAGAAAAGTCATAGGGGTGGAATTGTCTTAAGCCTTGGAGGTTCAATCGTCAACCAAATGTTCTCAAGACATTGCCATCTCTATCAACCTCCAAGCAAAGTAATGGCTTAAGAAAGTCAGATGATCAATGGTATATCTTACTGTGAGTCCAGTGGGTATCCAAATTCATTCTATTGTTATTTACTCTGTTCCAGAATGTATAATTAGAGTAGACATACTTAGAAGCTGGTGTACTTTATCACATTGGCTCTCTGACCTGTAGAGGGAGAGCTACTATGGTGGGAAAGGCCAAATTAAAGCCTTTGGAACTGCCTCTACCTAGAAAACTAATAAGTTAAATGCTATGCATCACTGGAAGAATTTCAGAGATTAGTACCTCCATGAAAAACTTGAAAGATGTAGGAGTGTTTATCTCCACCATATTCCTATTGAATCTCCTATTTGGTTTGAATAAAAGACAAACAGGTATCACAGAATGACAGTGGATTATTGTTAAGTTTAACCATGTGGTGACTCCAATTGCACAGGGGCTTACATTGTCTAAGCAAATTAAAACACATGCGGTACCTGGTATGCAGCTATTGATCTGGCAAATGCTTTTTTTTTTTCCATTTCTGTCGATAAGGCCCTGAAGAGGTAGTGTGCTTTCAGCTGGCAAAGCCAGTAATATACCTTCCCCATCCTACTTCATAGATGGTATATCAACTCTAAAGCTCTATGTGAGAAGTTAGTTCAAAGAGATCTTGGTCACCTTTCCTTTTCACAGGATATTACACTGGTCCATTACCTTGATGACATTATTCTTATTGTACCTAGTTAGTGAAAAATAGGAAACAATCTAGATATTTGTCTGTGAAGGGTGAGAAATGAATCTGACCAGAATTCACAGGTCTTCTACCTCAGTGAAATTTCTAGGAGGTCCAGTGATGTGAGGCTTGTTGAGATATCCCTTCTAAGGTGAAAAATAAATTGCTGTAGCTGGCTCTTTCTACAAGTAAGAAAGAGGTACAGTACCTAGTGGGCATATTTGGATTTTAGAAGCAACATATTTCTTATTTGTGTGTGTAACTCTTGCCCATTTAATGATTAACCTTAAAAGCTGCTAGTATGGAGTGGGGCTTAGAATGACAAGGCTTATTCTGTGACCCACTAATTAGGTATAGGTTGCTGGACAGGCTGCTCTGTCACTTGGGCCATATGATCCAACAAATCCAATGGTGCTTCAAGTTTGAGTGGTAGATATAAGAATTCTATTTGAAGCCTTTTTCAGGCTTCTAATGGTTAACCACAGCGAAGACTTTTAGGATTTTGGAACAAGGCCCTGTCATCATCCACATTTAACTAGTATCATTTTGAAAGACTGCTACTAGGCCCTAGTATAAACTGAATATGTGACCAAGTTACCATGTGACTAGAGTTGCCCACAATTAACTGGATTATATCTCACCCACAAATCCATAAAATCAGGTATACACAGCAACACACCATCATCAAATAAGAGTTGTATGGGGGGAGGAGCCAAAACGGTGGTCTTTAATCAGCTTTCTGCAGATGCTCCTGTCCAGAAGGAGAGTTAAAAGACAGAAATTTAGCAAGAAAGCCAACGGTTTGGAACTGAGCCAAAAGAGAAGGTCGAAGAACGCACGTCAACCCTGCTGGAGCAACCTGTGACCCCAAGGATACAAATAAAAGGTAAAGAGCACATCATCAAGTGGACAGGAGTCCCTTCCCCCATGAGAGTGGCTTGCAGTATACTCCATACCTCCATACAAACAAGTGAAGCAGAGTTCAGATGTCCTCACACTCTACCCCACGGGAGAGACCCTCTAAAAACCGGACTTCCTTCCCCTACTAGGGTGCCACGGCACTCTCCTGCCAGGCATAAAACTGTATAAAAACTGTATATATTCTCTACCTGCAAGTTGGAACTCCCGGCACTCCCCTTCACTCTCACCCTGAGGTCTGGAGGTGGGTCCCCCACAGAGTCCAGATTCTTGGACACTTTCTCAAGGGGTGTGGACAGGGCATGGGCTGTTGCTGATCTGTGCTGTTTTCCTGGCTCGGGAGTGGTGAGAGGAAAGTGAGCCGAGAGGAGGCCGTAGTGGAGAGGTGGCCCCCTGAGGCACCAAGTGGCAGCGCTGAGAAAGCTTTGGTAAATTTCAGCCGCACCTGTCCCTCAGGGGATGACAGCTGAGACAAAGGGCTGAAGCTCACAGACTGAGTCAGGACTATTAGCAGCCCAGCGTCTCTTCCACAGGGCAGAAATTCTGCGAACTTGTTCTGTTCTATCAGCTTTTTCATCTTCTTTACATCAATCAGGGACAGGGCTGGAACTGAGTGAATCACCCCAGCCCCTATCAAGTACCCAGGTTGTCAGGCCTCACCTCCCTCCTGCCAACACTGACATAACTGGTGGACTGGCTGAGGAGCCACAGAGCCCTGTGTGACCTAGGCAGGTGCAAACATCTAGAGCATCTGCTCTTTGGAGGGAACTGGATCACAGCCCTGCAGGGTTACCAGAGACTGGGTGTGACAGAGGGGCAAGGCGGGGAAGGAGGCATCAACCTTCCCAG
>CAUYRH010003846.1:0-52617 GCA_963574655.1 Perodicticus potto
GCAAACATAATTCAACAACACATAAAAGAAGTTATACACCATGATCAAGTTGGTTTTATTTCAGGGTTACAGGGTTGGTTCAACATATGCCAATCTATAAATATAATACATCACATCAATAAAATAAAAAAACAAAGACCACATGATTCTCTCAATTGATGCAGAAAAAGCCTTTGATAATATCCAGCACCCTTTCATGATCAGAATTCTTAAGAAAATAGGCATAGAAGGGACATTTCTTAAACTGATAGAGGCCATCTACAGCAAACTCACAGACAATATCATATTGAATGGTGTAAAATTGAAAACATTTCCACTCAAATCAGGAACAAGGCAAGGATGCCCACTGTCTCCACTGCTATTCAACATAGTAATGGAAGTCTTAGCCATCACAATCAGGCAAGAGAATGTGATCAAGAGTATCCAAATAGGGTCAGAGGAGATCAAACTCTCACTCTTCATTGATGACATGATCCTATACCTGGAAAATCCCAGGGACTCAACTTCAAAACTCTTAGATGTGATTAAGGAATACAGCAGCATCTCAGTATACAAAATCAATACTTACAAGTCAGTAGCTTTTATATACGCCAACAATAGTCAAGCTGGAAAAACAATCAAGGACTCTATTCCATTTACAATAGTGCCAAAGAAGATGAAATATCTGGGAATTTACCTAACAAAGGACGTGAAAGATCTCTATAAAGAGAACTATGAAACTCTGAGAAAAGAAATAGCTGAAGATGTTAACAAAAGGAAAAACATATCATGCTCATGGCTGGGAAGAATCAACATTGTTAAAATGTCCATACTACCCAAAGCAATCTACAGATTTAATGCAATCCCTATTAAAGCATCATTGTCATACTTTAAAGAACTTGAAAAAAAAGTACTCCATTTTATATGGAATCAGAAAAAAACCTCGAATAGAAAATACATTACTTAGAAATAAGAACAAATCAGGAGGTATCACATTACCAGACTTCAGGCTATACTATAAATCTATAGTGATCAAAACAGCATGGTACTGGCACTAAAACAGAGTGGTAGATTTATGGAACAGAATAGAGAACCAAGAGATGAACCCAGCTACTT
The DNA here is from genome assembly GCA_963574655.1 of Perodicticus potto. Taxonomy (NCBI): domain Eukaryota; kingdom Metazoa; phylum Chordata; class Mammalia; order Primates; family Lorisidae; genus Perodicticus; species Perodicticus potto. Next base: position 1,096 of record CAUYRH010003846.1, read on the forward strand.
ATTGTCATTTGATCTTTGACAAGCCTATCAAAAATATTCAGTGGGGGAAAGATTCCCTATTTAACAAACAGTGTAGGGTGAACTGGCTGGCAACCTGTAGAAGACTGAAACTGGACCCTCACCTTTCACCATTAACAAAAATTGATTCTCACTGGATAAAAGATTTAAACTTAAGACATGAAACTATAAAATTACTAGAAGAGAGTGCAGGGAAAACACTTGAAGAAATTGGCCTGGGAGAATATTTTATGAGGAGGACCCCCTGGGCAAGTGAAGCAACACCTAAAATCCATTACTGGGATCTAATCAAACTAAAAAGCTTTTGCACAGCAAAGAGCACAGGAAGTAAAGCAAACAGACAACCTTCAGAATGGGAGAAGATTTTTGCAGGTTATGCTTCTGACAAAGGTCTGATAACTAGAATCTACAGAGAACTCAAACTAATCAATAAGAAAAGAATAAATAACCCTATTTCTATGTGGGCAAGAGACTTGAACAGAAAATTCTCTGATGAAGACAAGCACATGGCCTATAAACACATGAAAAAATGCTCATCATCCTTAATCATCAGAGAAATGCAAATCAAAACGACTTTGAGGTATCATCTAACTCCAGTAAGATTAGCCCAAATCACAAAATCCCAAAACTACAGATGTTGGCATGGATGTGGAGAGAAGGAAACACTTCTACAATGCTGGTGGGAATGCAAGCTAATAGGACCTTTATGGAAAAAAGTTGTTTGGAGAATACTCAAGGAACTAAAAGTAGACCTACCGTTCAATCCTGCAATTCCTCTCCTAGGCATATACCCAGATGATCAAAAATTATTTTACAACAAAGACATTTGCACCAGAATGTTTATTGTAGCCCAATTCATAATAGCCAAGACATGGAAACAGCCCAAGTGCCCACTAACCCATGAATGGATTAACAGATTGTGGTATATGTACAGTATGGAATACTATGCAGCCATAAGAAAGGAGACTTCACATCTTTTATGTTTACCTGGATGGAGCTGGAACACATTCTTCTTAGTAAAGTGTCTCAAGAATGGAAAAAAAGTACCCAATGTACTCAATACTACTATGAAACCAATATATAACCACCTACACACTCATACGAATGGCAAAACATAACTATAGTCCAGAAAGTAGAAGGGATGAGGAGAGAGAGGGGAGGGGAGGGGAATTTGGGAGGAGGGAGGGTATTTGGGGGGACCTCACCTAATGTGCATGATGCAATGGTACATTTCAAAACTATTAAGAAATGAGTATAACTGTGATGGATGTGTTACTTAGTTTAATGTAAGCATTTCACATTGTATATTGAAGCAGTACCCTGAACCCCATAAATGCATCAATGTACAAAGTTATGATTTAATAAAAAATAATTTAAAAAAATAAGAGAAAGACAAGTTACTAAGGCTGCCCAAAACACATTTATCGCCTTTTTGTGTGTGTGTGTGTGTGTGTGGTTTTTGGCTGGGGCTGGGTTTGAACTCGCCATGTCTGGCATATGGGGCCAGCGCCCTACTCCTTTGAGCCACAGATGCCGCCCAATTGCCTTTTTTTTTAAGTGGCAGCCGTGTGTTAGCTGGGTAAACCATTCAAATGATTTAAGCTTAGTGAACAATTAAAAACAGTCCAAAATGATACAATCAGCAAAGCCAGAGCAAAAAGTATGCTTCCTATTTTTGTTAAAAAAATTACAAAATAAAATAAATGGTCTATCAAGCTTTGATAAGACATGGAGGAATCTTAAATTCATATCACTTTGTGAAAGAAGCCAGTCTCAAAGGCTACATATTATAGATTACAACTATACAACATACTGGGAAAAAGCTAAACTATGGAGATGGCAGAAATATCAGCGGTTGCCAGGAGAGATGAGCAGGCAGAGCACGCAGGACTTTTAGGGCAGTGAAACTGATGCTGTCATGGCGGACACAAGTCATTACACGTTTTGTCCAAACCCACAGAATGCACAGCACCAAGCGTGAACCCTAATGAAAATGACGGCCTCTGGGTGACAATGGTATGTCAGCGTAGGTCACTGATTCTTAAGACGGCACCACTCTGGTGCCAGTTGACAGTGGGAGGCTGCATGTGTCAGGGTGGGGGTACATGGGAACTCTCTGTATTTTTCATGTAATTTTTCTGTGAACCTAAAATGGCTCTAAAAAATAAAGATTGTGAAAAATAAAAGTAGAGGTTTTGCCTTAAGGATTGTAGGGACACAAACTAGGACATTTATTGAGCACTCACCATTGATTGCACCACCTTCAAGGGGCTGCCACAATCCCTGTCCCCTGGGTAATCAATCCCCTGCCATGTTGTACCAGGGACAGACTGTGGGACTAATACAAGTGGTAGTGTATCATTTCTGAGATGAGACAAAAGCCACTGCAGTTTCCTTCCTGCTCACTCTCTCTCTCTTAGAAAATTCATTGGAGAGGAAGCCAGTGAATTCATGAACACCCACGGAGAGGCCCATGTGGTCAGGTACTGAGGCTTTCAGCTGACAGCCATGCGAGGAAGCACTCAGATGATGGCACCCTGCTCAAAATCTTGACTGCAACCTTGGGAGGGACCCTGAGCCACAGCTACCTAACTAAGCTACTCCCAGATTCCTCCCAGATTAGAATTTATATATAGACACCTACACACACACAAAAACATATTTTTGTGCAAAATGTGTATCTATAAAAAAATTAATAAAATCCTGGCTTTCCTTGTTCACCCATGGCTTCCTCAAAACTGTGTGAGGGGGCAGTACCTGTGGCTCAGAGAGCAGGGCGCCGGTCCCATATCCCCAGGGTGGCAGGTTCAAACCCGGCTTCGGCCAAACTGCATCAATAGCTGGGCGGGCACCTCTAGTCCCAGCAACTCGGGAGGCTGAGGCAAGAGAATCGCTTAAGCCCAGGAGTTGGAGGTTGCTGTGAGCTGTGTGACACCACCACACTTTACCGAGGGCGATAAAGTGAGACTCTGTCTCTACAAAAAAAAAAAAAAAAAACCAAAACCCTATCCTATAAGGGGCGTTTCCTGTGGCTCAGCAAGTAGGCCACTGGCCCCATATGCCGAGGGTGGCAGGTTCAAGCCCAGCCTCAGCCAAACTGCAAAACAGAAAAATAGCCAGGCGCTGTGGCGGGCGCCTATAGTCCCAGCTACTTAGGAGGTTGACGCAAGAGAATTGCCTAAGCCCAAGAGCTGGAGGTTGCTGTGAACAAAATCTGTGTGAGGAACAAATTTCTGTTTGTTTTCTGCTTCTAAGTTTGGGGTTAACTTGTTACGCAGCAGTACATAACTAACACCCTTCTGCTAGACGTTGAGAAATGCAAAGATAAGCTGTGTAAAGCAGAGACTTGAGTGTCATCATCTTCCAACTTCCCAGGCCTGGTCTGTACTGGATACTCAGAAATTATTTGTTGAATGAGAGATTAAGATACAGCCACTGCCCTGCCAATGCTCCCCTAGGAGCAGAAGAAGACACACAAGAGGGTGGCCAAGACACAGGGAAGCATGGAGCAGGTGTGCAAGAGAGAAGTGGCACCAGCAAAGTGCCGCAGCAGAGGCAGGCACCCGTCTGCATGGAGGCATGGCTTGACGACAGGCCTAATTAGATGGGCTAAATTCCATTTTCTTCTTCTTCAGCTTTATTATCCAATTTATGGCAATCATAAATTTGAAAACTGCGACTTTGAAAACTTTCTTCCTCTGTGTGAGAACAGTTCTGAAGGAGGTACCAGACGGAGCTGTTAGTTATTAAACACAGCTGTTGTTTACAGATGCGGGTGCTTACAACACCAGATCGATGGGGGAAATGGTCAAGAACAATGATGACAGTGACAACACGGGCAACAACGACTCTTGCCAAACTCTAGGGAGAACACAGAAAAGATTTCTCCATCTTGTAGTGGCCTCCAGAATTGAGGGTGGCATCTCAAGATCAGGAAGCCAAGGGCAGGGGACTTAAGAGACTTGGAGAAGGGTAAAACCTGTGGCTCTCAAAGAATAAATAGAGACTAAAAATTAAATGCACAGTGAGTTGAAGAGCCAGCCCAGGTGCCAGTGTCTGAGCATGGAGTGGGGAGCAGGACAAATGGTTTCCTCACCCTCACCATCCTCGTCTGCACACAACCTGCATAACCTTGCCACAGCTGAGTATCCCTGGGCTGTCATTTCCTCGATGACACTTTACCTACATAAACTTAAATTTACTTAAGAAGGAGACTTCGTCACCAAAAGTGGAAAATTACTATTGTCCTATTGCACATGGAAATAAATGCCTAACTATGAAAACAAGTTTACATCTACATATTACTCAAAGACATCTTGCATGTACCACTCTGCTGTGTAATATACAGCCACATTCTGGGAAACACTGACTTTAATAAAAGTAATGGAATCCCAGTTCAGAGACAATTTTCAAGAAGAAAGTTGATGTATACCAAGGAAATTTCACTTATAGAGAAGCAAAACCAAACTTTAGATGTTCAAGATTAAGAGGGCTCTAGAAGGAAGTATATTGAGAACTAAGAACCATGGCAGAACCTTGCACACATCTCTAGCACTAGCTTCATTATGTATATATATATTTTTTTGGGGGGGGTGCTTGTGGCTCAAAGGAGTAGGGTGCTGACCCCATATGCCGGAGATGGCAGGTTCAAACCCAGCAAAAAAAAACCCTGCAAAAAAATAAAATAAAAAAACTATATATATTTTGAGACAGAGGCTCACACTGTCACCCTGTCACCATGAGTAGAGTGCCATGACATCATGATAGCTCGCAGCAACCTCAAACTCTTGGGGTCAAGTGATCCTCTTTCCTCAGCCTCCCAAGTAGCTGGGACTACAGGTGTGCACCACCTGTTTTTCTGTTTTTACTAGAGACAGGGTCTCACTCTTGCTCGGGCTGGTCTTGAACTCCTGAGCTAGAGCAATCCACCTGCCTTGGTCTTGCAGAGTGCTAGGATTACAAGCGTGAGCCATTGAGCCCACCTATGTTGTCTCTTTTTGTCTCTGGCTGCCCTTCTAGTCTCTGAGATCTTCTGAGGGGGTGTGTCTCCCCACTGGCCAGGACAGTGCCTACCAAATGGCAGAGCAAACACACGTACACAGCATTCATTTTTGCTGCAACTACCTCTTACATTTGCCTTATGCAAATAACTGACAAGTTCAAGTTGGCTGGAAAATGTATCTTTTAAATAAAATTTTGATCTGAAAAAATAATCATAAGCTTGGCCTTTCCTTCCTATATCCAGGGCTGCTGATTGCCACTTTGGGCCAATGTGGGTAAACTGTGGGAGCAACAGAATTGACAGCTTATTTCTGGCTGGGTATCAGAAACACACATGGAGCTTTGTAGTGAGGCCTGAGCCCTGCCCCGGGACAGCCTCGTTCTGATGAAATCACAGATCTAGGGCAAGGAGGTCGAACTTCTGGAGTAAAGCGTTTGTCATATCAAAAGACATTGTGAAGACACATTCTTGGAAAGTCAATGAAAAGTCTTACTATTATAAGAGCTCAATTTATTGGTGGAAGAAACTCTTTGATTTGTTTTAATAGGACACATTTAAAATGGGGTTGTCTCAAACGATTTGATTATTTCCAGAGGTTAAAGCAGTGAAGAATTACTTTTAATAATAGGAACCAAAAAAATACCCCTAAGAAGTTTTTGTTAAAATACTGTATGCTGGGGGTGGGGAGGTGTTTGGTAACAGAGATTAAAGAACAGGAAAGTTTGCATAAAAACCACTCAGCCACACAGAGTTGAGCGGAGGATGAGTATAGAGATGGTTCCCGAGGTCATTGCCACAGTGTGGTGGTAGCCTTGAAGCTCTGGAGCCCAGTTTCCGTGTTAAGCAAGTAGAGTCCCTTACACCTCTACAGGGCACCGAGCATGCGTTTGGGGTGCCAGGGAGGTAGATTCAAAGCAAAGCATGCCTCTGTTATGCATTGAAGCAAGACCGTGAGAGAAACTCTGAACAATCCTCACCAATTTGTCCTTTCCTTGAAAAATTAGTATTTCAATTTCTTAATTATAATTTTGGAGCATTTGGGGGACTTATCTGTCTACATATATTGCCTCCCCATTTAAAAATAGTACTTACAAATTTGATCTGATGAAAATGGGTATTTATTTCCAAAGAAACTATCTCTAAACAACACAAAAAAACAGAAGCGAGGATTCCACTGTCACCTACTTGAGTTTTAACAACAGCAAACAGTCATTTTCTTTTTGTTCTCTTGGTCCCACAGCTCATCAACAGCAGGTGGAGACAGGATTTTTTTGCTGGGAGGGACCTCAGTGCTCAACTCCTCCAAAGATCTTCATTGAAACCACCCAAGTCTGATCTCATACCATCAGCCTCCTCATCTCACTCTGGTTACTGCTGGCTCACATTGTTCATTGTAACAGGCAGCCTTAAATAACCTCTGTCTTTGAAGTGGCCACAACTTTCTGGCTTTAGTGGGGACCTCAGTAAAGGAAAGAAGAAAGGTGAGGCCAGGACACTGCCAAGGAGAGTCACCCAACCCAGCCAACCCAGGTAAACGAGTCTCACTTGAACTTGGGAGGTCTAAACAACTGTGACATTATGAAATATGCATTTGGCCTTTAGCCTGAATCTTGGCAAAAAAAACCCTAAATCTCCAGCATGATAATAGTATCTTTTGTGTACTAATGAGATGGCTGCTGCCTAGAGCTCCCTGCATGGCCTCAGAACGGAGGCTGGACACAGATTAGACTGCTGGAACACTCAGCCTCCCTCCCCAACCTCTAGTAGGAGACAGGGGCTGAAAGTTGAGTCTATCACCAATGGCTAGTGATTTTTATCAATTGTTCCTACATAATGAAGCTTTCATTAAAACCCAAGGGGACTGGGTTTAGAAGACTCCAAATACCTGACCTCATGCAGGTCCCTGGAGGGTGACTTCCAGGAGGACACATGGCAGCTCTGTGTCCCTTCCCCCATACCTTGCCATCTGGCTATTCATCTGAACCTTTTCAAATAACCTGCAAACATGTAAAGTGCTTCCCTGAGTTCTGTGAGCCACTCTGGCAAATTAACCAAGCCCAAGAAGAGGGTAAGGGAACCCTGATTTACAGCAGGTCGGTCAGAAGTACAGGTCACACCTGGGCTTGCAACTGGCATCCGAAGTGGGGGACAGTTTTGAGGGACTGAGCCCTCACCCTGTGGCATCTGATGCTGCCTCCGGGCAGACAGTGTCAGAAGCAAAGTGGGTCAGAGGACACCCAGCTGGTATCCACTGGAGAATCAGCTGCAGAACTAGTTACTGCTGGATAGAAAGCAATCCCTGCACATTTTAGTGACCAGAGGTGGAGCATTCTGCATTGATCATTGAGGGAGAAAATAGAAAAAAAAAAATGGATTTGTTTTTTCCTATCTCCAGAACCACCTGGGGAGCAGTGAACACCCATCACCTCTGCTCCATTGGATCCCAGACCTGAGTCCTTGGAGCAGGTAGCCCGGTGAGGGAAAGGACGCTGGGCTTCTGCGTGGCCAGAGAGAGCGGACCTTTCACACCCATTTCTAAGAAAGGTAGAGTGGATAGAAGGGGAAAGCCGCAGCCAAGCCCATTTAGATTCCACAGTGACCTAGGACAGTTTCTTCTAGTACTTCTGGAGAGATCTCGTAATTGTGTCACTCCCCCATAATGTTGGTTATTTTTCTCGACTCCTAGTTCCCAAGTTACCCTGCATAAAAAAAAAAAAAAACCTCAAAAACAATCAAAGGCTTGTGTGCTTGTTTGCAGGAGGGGGCGCTGGCTGGGTGCATCTTCTCTTTTGCAGCTGGGGCTGAAAGATAGAAAGAAGAAGGAGGAGGAGGGCGAGGAGAGGAAGAAGGGCAGTCAAGGTGAGCTGGCCGGTCACTGTTGCCAGGTGGGAGAGAGCCTGCGAGTCCCCTCCGAAGGACAAGTGCATTCTGGGGCTGGAGGAAGACACAGCTATTCGTGCCCTAAATGGACAGCACACAGATGGAAGGAAACACTTCTCTGTGCAGACGCTCATTCAGCCTGTGGGCTCAGGGCTCTGCCTAACTCAAGCCAAGAGACCCTCCTCCCAGAGAGTGCCCCTGGATCCCTGTCAAAAAGATTTCCAATTCCTCCCCTGGCCCCTTCTCAAAGGCAATAAGTCACTTGAAGATGTTCGCAAGGTAGGAGCCAAGTCTCAGCTCTTTCCATTCTGAAATCACAGCTCTTTCTTGGGCTCGTGTGACCTCCCTCCTACCTCCTCCTCTGCTTTGGTTTGAGGAGTCATTTCTCTTCAGAGCAGGAACCGATAACGTCACCATCCTGTCTCTCACCCCAGTTCCCACCACTGACGGAGCGTGGAGCTGGAAGGGCCACATGGGTGTCTGGTTGTGAATACAGAAAGGCTGACATCCCAGCTTATGCCATCGGTATGGGACTGAGCCCACGTGTCCCTGAAGCCTTCAGCTCTGTCACTTCTGCCAAGACAGCAAAGCAGGCCTCAACCCTGGAGGAAGCTCGGCAGCACTGAGTGAAAATGGTAGATTTCTTTTTTTTTAATTCTTCATTAAATCAAAACTGTGTATATTAATGCATTTATAGGGTACGATGTGCTGATTTGATGTACAAAGTGGAACGCTTACATCTAACTGACTAGCATAACCATCTCCTCGCTTATTTATTTGTTGCGATAAGACATTCATACTCTATTCTTAATAGTTTGGAAATGTATCATTGCATTGTGGTGGAGTTCTACCCCCTGCTGAGGCTCGTAACCAACAGTTATCACATCTAGAGCTTTGTTGGAAAATTGCGGGCAACGATGGTGTATTACAGCTAATCATGTGGACAGAACTGCACCCATAGATCATTAACAAAAATACAGATATATCCCATGGGTCCTGGCAGATAGCAGGTGCTCAGCTGACATCTACTGGCTATCCGTAAGTAAATGAGACTAACAAACTAAATACAAGTTAAATGGCACGCCAAGCCTCTGGGTTTGCCTGTTCAGGCTGGTTTGTCCCCTGTTCAGGCTTCTGTATTTGATACTGTGACATGTAGGTTGCTGATGGGAGAGACTGCCCCTCACCCCACCCAGCCAATGCCAAGACACCATAAAGGACCCACCTGGGGGGCTGCGTTTCCTCCACAAACCAACCTCCCACTCCAGGCCCCAGGACCAGGTACCAGACACCCAGGACAATGCCTCTGCCTCAGAGCCTGCTGAAATTATACACACCAGCCAATCCTGAGCCTGCCACAGGTGTTTCCCAGGGGGCCTGGGCAGCACCAGCTCCTTCTTTCCCACTTCCCCAGGATTTGCAGGGGACCCCCCAAAGTAGGGAGAGACACAAATGTGGATTAAGGGTCTACTGGGTGCAAGACACTTCACACGGGTTACATCACTCAACTTCCCCCACTGCCCCTGAGAGGGTAATAACATTACTCTCATCTTGCAGGCGAGGACAGTAAGAGAGGCCGAGGCCCTGGCAGAAACAGGTGGCCCACTCAGATTAGAAGACTTCACAGGGTTTGATAAAGCACATCTAAACATGTCCTTTATTAAATATTAAATAAATATATATCAAAAGGGACAACCACAGATGGGGACTGGTGGCTGGAACCACCTTTAGGTCCAAAGGGTCAGGGATGGGAGTGATTGAGGGACCTGGAAGGAAAGTCCATGGGGGACAGGACCAGCCCCAGATGACCCCAGCCTCCTTGTCTTTCCCCCTCCCATCTCCTACCAGGACTCCCAGTGGCCAAACCCAACAAGGCATAGTGGAGAGCAAAGAGGCAAATAGAAATTCTTCACACTGAGCCTGAGTTAAGGGGCAAAGGTCACACAGCTCATGAGTAGTGTGTGGAGTCCAGCCCAAGCCCCAGGCTGAACGCAGGGAATATCCAGCTCTCCCCACCTCAGCAAGCTGCTCCTGTCTGCTGGAGAGACAGCCCACTGGGCAAGAAAGACCCCCCCAGTGACCACACAGTCGTCTCGAGGTGCTTTGCCCGAGTGGGCTGCAGCTCTGAATGAGTTAGCGGCCCCAACCCTCTGCTCCAGTACAGATGCTCCAACCTGCAGAGGGCAGTGACCTTCCTGGGGCCTCTGCCAGACCCTCTCAGGAAATCACGCCTACCCTTGGGCCTCCGCCAGCGGCCCTCAGCTGCACCAAAGAAACAGGGGAGATTTAATGGAAAAGTAGATATGGGGGTTCTCCTAGGAGAATAATGTGGTTTTACAGGGAAGGGACGCAGGAATGGGGAGCCTGGGCCTGGCTCAGCGAGTACCAGGCTGCAGGGCCAGGAGCATGTGAAACTCATTACTCCCGGGTCCCCTGTGCGGGCTGGCAGGACTGCAGTGTTTCTCTGACACTGACACCTCTCTCTGGCCACCTACTCCCAGCCAAGCCTCCTCCTCCTCGTTGGCCTCTGGGACCCAGATGGGAGAGGCCTCGCTGCATGGGGGAAACTAAGGCACAGAAGGGGAAAGAGGAGGGGGAGAGGAGGAAGGAGGGGGCAGAAGTAGGGGGTGCCCACTCTACGTGAGAGTGAGCACCCGTCAGAGGCAACTCAGCTAAAGAACCTTCAAGGCCTCATTTGGGATTGGCGCTTCCAAGCAGCTCCAGCCCCACAGATGGACACTCCACCATCTCCCAGTGGTGGGAGTTAGTGAGGAGGACAATTCCTGCCCTTCTGAGCTTTTCCATTAACAGCAGGGAATCCCAAGAGAATGATGATGGCTGAGATTCAAGGAAGGTGGAAAGTTCCAGAGGTGGCCTTGCCTAGGCATGCACAGCAGGGGAGCTCCAGGGGTGTCACGGAGCAGGGGCTGCGTGGGGGCACCCTGAAGGATCTGAGTTCCTTTCCTAGGAAGGAACCTGCATTCCAGTTAAGGAGACTCGGAGCCCGGCCCAGCTCCACCACTAACTCCTCGAGTGGCCTTGGCAAGTCACCAGCAATCACAAAGGCTTCCTGAGCACCTGCCACCTGCAAGGTCCCCAGAGAGTTCAAAGAGGAGCATGACACCTTCCCAACCTCAAGGATCTTCCAGTCAAGCCAGGATGATCAAGCACTGCCCTGAGCAGCTCGATGGCAACAGAGGGGGGCCACAAAGGCACAGAAGCAGGAGGTGCACTCCCAGCAGTCACGGTGACAAGGCCAAGGTGGAGAACCTCTGTCCATCAGAAGGGAGCTTCTGGGCTTGACTGCTAACCTCTGTGTTTCCACCTGCTGTCTTCAAGGTCCTGCCTGCACTCAAGTCCGAGTCATACCTTCAAATCTGGGCTATGCTTACACAGCTCAGCTTCCCCATCCCAACACGCCCATGGCCAGCCCCTCCCCACCTCCCACCTCTCGCCCCACATTTAGGAGGAGGTCATGGGGGAACCTGGAACTCCTCCCAACCAGGTTCCGGGGTGCTGGCTCCCCAACTTCCTTCCACACCTCCCCACCCAGTCTAAGCCTTCCCCTCTCTGCAGAAAGGAGGATCAAAGCAACAAAATCCTTCAGTAAAAGATCAAATCTACCTTGAAAGTACCCAAATCAGGGTCATCGTTTTCTTCATCTTCTTTTTTTTTTTTTAGAGACAAAGTCTCACTATGTTGCCCTTGGTAGAGTGCTGTGGTGTCACAGCTCACAGCAACCTCCAACTCCTAAGCGATTCTCTTGCCTCAGCCTCCCAAATAGCTGGGACTATAAGCGCCTACCACAACGTCCGGCTATTTTTTTGTTGCAGTTTTCATTGTTGTTTAGCTGGCTGACCAGGGCCAGGTTCAAACCCACCAGCTTGGGTGTATGTGGATGGCACCATAACCACTGAGATACAGGCACTGCCCATCATTCTAATGGGAGGAAAAGGGGAGGAAAAAATCAAAGCAGAAACCTACAAGCTTTTAAGTCATTGATTTCATCTCAACACTGTACTCCGGGTGTCTCAGGTCTCTGGAGTAAGAATTATTTGGCAATCAGGTTTAGAAGGACCCCTCTGCTCATTCACTTGTTCATTCATACATTCCACAAATACCTACGGGAGCACCTACGGCGTGCTGGGCTTAGGCGACATCAGTGAACACAGCAGAGATGCCTGCCCTTGCCCGGCCTATATTCTTGGGCTGGAAACAAAGACGAATGCTAAACATAATCAATAAACTTTACCACCTCTTCTCTGATACCTTTCAGGCTTCAAGGCCTTTCCCAGGAAGCTGCCTACCTGCCTAACTTCCCTGTGCAATACTCACCCCTATCTTAATCTACTTTATATTTCGCACAGTTGCTCCCCACCAGCCCTCTCTACTGGGATCATAAACCCTTGAGAGAAAAGACTTGCTTTTTTCCATAGTCTGACATATTGTGGGTCCTCAGAATATGCCCAGTGACAGGAGCCCAGAGCGAGAGCTGCAGTGACAGGCGGTTCTCTAGGGCAGGTGAGCAGGACCAGCGGGCAGGAGCCCAGATGTCCTCTCTCCTCTGCCTGCTGAGACTAGTCCAGCTCACCTGCCTACACTCAGCACTCGTGGGAGGAAGGGCAGGCTTGAAAGAAGAGGGGGAGCCACTGCCCGTGAGCCCTTTCAAGAGGCAACTGACAGAATGGAGAGAAACAAACGAAGGTGCTGGAGGGGAAACCGTGAGCCAAGGGCCGTCTCGACTTGGCCGGACGTTTTTGTGAGATTCTTCTGTCCAGCATGTGCTGCAACAGGGAGCGTGTTTGCCCATGTGCAAGCATTTATTAGGCTCCTACAGAGTGTACAACAACCAGGCTGCAGGAGCTCCTTCAGGGGAAGTCGCACCACTTACTTAGATCTCTAGAGTTGTGGCAGATAAGGAGCAGCGCCTTCTGGGGCACTGGCAGAGGAACCCCTTCCTTTGCTCTATCCAGGGCCTTGTACCCTGTGTGAGCACCTTGGAGAGGGGTGTTTGCTCCTCACAGATGCTTCAGGATGGTGAAGGGTGGCCCCTCTCCTCACCTGGGGCGGGGAGGTCTGGGTTGATTGTTTACCCTCACCTGACCCCAGCCTCCCTGCCCTTGCAGTCAGCAGATGTGGTGCTGGAACCTCTGACTGACGAGTGTACCATCCTTACTGCTTTTCTCAGCTTCAACACTTTACCCATCTGTAAAATGGGCACTCATCTTGCTGACTGTACAGGTTTGCTGAGATGAATGAATGAGCCACCCCACAGGAAAGGGCTTTGAAAGCATGGAATTCAACATATGCAGTATTAGACAGGGAGGTCCCCAGCGCCCTGTAGCACCGCCAAGGTTAGGGGGGCAGCACTCCTTCCCCACCCCAGGCTAGATCTTGCACCCTGAGACTGAGCCAGAAGCACTCACCATCCTCACACAGGTTCAGCTTGGACAGGCTCCTGCCGTCAAAGGGCTCCTCAAAGATGGAGCCGGTGTCACGGTCGCTGACGGTGTGTAGGTACATGGTTTTGTTCTTCACCCCCTGTGGTGCAGCAGCGGCAGCAAAGATGGGCGAGAGGGGAGACAGACAGAGAGTCAACTACAGGTAAAAACAGAAACAGAATTCAACATATGCAGTATGAGAGTCAACTACAGGTAAAAACAGAAACGGATGGGGGAAATGACCCTGAGCCTGAACTCAGGGACCCTCTCCTCCCGACAGGACCCAGGACACCGTCCAGGTCCCTGGAGCCCCCAACTTCCCCAGTGCTGTGCAAGGCCAGGCCCCTACGGACCTCTCTGGCTGTGGGTCCTGTCCGTCCCTTCAGCCACTCTCAGTGGGGCTGGGCCACTGTGAGTCATGCCAGGGGGGATCTGGAGGAGGCCGCCCTGCTGACCCAAAGGGTGGCCTGGGAGCCATTTCAGAGCCCTCTGGGCTTTTGTTCTGTGTCAGAAAAAAAGGAAACTAGACCCACAAGGGCGTTGAAAGGTGTGCAGAGACCACTGGCCAACAAGGCTGAGAAGATCAGATCTGCCCCCCACACCAACTGGGACCACAGCCGGAATTCATCTGCTCGGAGGTACCCCGGGCAGGTGGCCTCTGTGGGGACCCCAGATACTAAGAGGCCGGGCATCTTAGGCCCAGGGGACCGCTCGTGCCTGGAAGGTCCCTGGGGCTGGCTCACTGGGTCTCCAGGTCGACCCACCCCAGAGCTCCAGGTCCATCAACTTGGCAAAACCCTGTATTTCATTTACACAACAGTGTGTTCAACACAGTCCCACTTTGTAACACACGCCTGTCCCGCGTGTGTGGATGAGTGAAAGGATGAGGAGGGCAGCAATCGAGATGCTCCGGGTGCTTGGCAGGAAGGGAGTGTGGAGATTTTCTATGTTTTTTTGCTTGCAGATTTTCTGGATTTCCCATGATGCATTTGCACTCTTTGTGTAATACAAAAAGTCCATTTTTCAAGCAAAAATGCAAAGTATTAAAATACTTGCTTTTCTCACATTCATGCCCAGTGATGTTACAAATTACTCTCTCCTTTCCTCTCGGTTCCAGCTGTCACTTATCTTGACTGTCACTTCTGATGCTCTTTAACTACCTTGACATTGAACCCTAAACACCCACTTTTTAAAAATGAATCTTTTGAAAGACAAAAGGTGCAAGAAATGGGTTGGCCCCAGGCTCAGCATGGAGCAAAGTCAGCCCTGTGACCTGGTTGGGGAGGACACAGTACCTGATGGGTGGCAGTGGGGGAACAATGTGGTTAACTGGGGAGCTCCACAGATCAGCTTTTCTTCAGAGGCAAGGTGGGAACGAGTTGTCCACAAAATTTCATAAACAGGGATAACGGGGGGGGGGGGAGAGGGAGACTGGCTGGGTTGCTCCCCCCCCGGCAGAACAAAATGTGAATCCCCTTTTTCATGCCTTGAACTTGGTCTCCAGAGGTCTCTGACATTGGGTCTGAGAAGAGCCCAGAACTAACCAGTCCTTCCAATGCACATGAGGCTGGAGGCTTCTGCTCTTGTCTCTGGACACACACACACACACACACACACACACACACACACACACATACACACATGACCCGCAGCACTCGTGGTCCCTGCAAGCCTTTCTTGTAGCCCACAGGAGGGACAGAGAGGGAATGGTTCGCTGCTCCACCAAGAGCTCTCCTCCCTGGCCCAGACACCACCCGCCCCGGCTCCTCCGTTCTGCAGTAGTGTCCAGTTTGCTGGTCTCTCAGTCCCGGCCCTCCACCCAAGCTCTCCACCCAGAGAGGGCCTCTAGGTGGGGCCCTGGGCAGCTTCCTCACTGCTAAGCTGCAGGGGACCCTCCCTCATTTCATGAGCGCTGAGTGCACCACCCTCCCTCTGGCCTCGCTCCCAGGGGTCCGTGAAGCAGAAGGCCAGTGTCTCTCCTGCCTGCAAGAACCCTCTCTCTGCCAAAAGCAACATCCACTGCTGCCCAGAGGTCACACGGAGCTGGATGGACGCTGTCCCTGCAGAGTGGAGGTGTGGGGCCTCACGGCCACCTCCACTGTCCTTTTCTGGTCAGCTCCCGGGCCAGAGCTGGGCTGTGTCTTTGGGGTGCCCTCCACCCCTCAGCTGCTGGACCAGGAGCCCAGGGAGCCTGCTGGGGAGAGGGCGGGACGGAGCAGGGGCCAGATGTGAGCAAGATGGGTTTGCAAATGCTCAGCCAACTCTGCTAATGCTTGTTACTTGGAAATGAAACCTAAGCACGTTCTGTCCGCCCAGGTTTTATTTGGGGCTGTTTTCATTTCTCAGGACTCAGGGGCAGGCATTTGGACTCTCAGATCACTCATCTTATTGCCTTTGGACAAAGTCTGTGCTCTGGGAAAGACACTTCGGATGGCAAGTGCGGGGCCAACAGTGCAAACACCCAGTGCGTGTGCCCCACAGGGTGCGGGCCATTTGCCACCCCAGATCTCCCTGTGACCTCCTTCCAGAAGCACAGTGATGTGGTGAGCAGGTGGCATTCCCATTCTGTCACTCCCATTTTAAAGTGGAACCAACAACCCAGACCAAAGACGTGAGAGCAAGGGGATCAGTGGAGCAGAAGGGCTTCCCACGGGGGGCCCTGGCCCAGCAGGTGGCTGCTTTGTCCAGGAAGCATGTGCCAGCCCCTTTTGTTGGTCACCTTCAGGGTAAAGAGGGTCACACCTCAGCCAAGCAACAACCCCAGCAGGTGGGGAGCCTGGGCGTAAGGAGGGGCTCCGAGAGCTTGAAGAGAGGAGGCAGGGCTGGGGATACATGAGTAGGGCGTGGAAGCCAAGGTGGTCTGTGAAGGAAATTCAAGGACCTGGACCTCAACGCTTCAAGTCATAGACGGAAGCCTCTCTCTCAGCAGGGACGGGACCCTCTCCTGATCCCTTGTGGTGTCATGATTCACTCCCAGGCAATCTCGTCCAAGGCAGTAGAGGGTCAATTTAGGGACCAAGGATCTACTTCTGATTCTGCATTTTGGAGCTGAGAAGGCCCTCAGCTATCTGTGCCCCCTCCTCCCAGCTCTATACAGGTCCGGGGGGCAGGTAGGCACTACAGAGACCAAAAGCTCCTATCCTGTCCCCTGGGGAACTTAACCCGATCATCTGACTTCATTCAGCCTCAGGGGCATCACCTTTAAGATGGGAAGGTTCACATCTGCCAGCCACATGGGATCACTACGAGCCTCACATAAGAAAATGTGCCTGGAAGGGCTTTAGGAGCAAGGTCATACTGGGGAGCTGGGGGCACAGTCTGATGAGACCCAACACCGCCAGCAGCCAGGCAGGGGCGCCCAGGCTCCTGAGGCCTCCCCTCCTTCTCAGTCAGTCCCAGAACCAAAGCTGTTTGGGGTTTGCAAAAGACAGTGAGTAGTGCATACAGCCTGGGCTGAGGCTGGACTCTGCCCCTCCAGGTCCTTCTCTGGGCATCCCAAGGCTTCAGTCAGCCCCTCCTGCTGCAGGCGTGGCACAATTTGCGTTACTGCTCCCAAGAAGTTTCTCTGTTCCAATGTCTAATTCTGCGGGGTCATAGCTTGGGATCACCTTGGTTTTAGACTCATCAAAACCAAGTAAAAATCACCGTGCATGTGGCCCTCTCCAGACATATGGTCTTTGAGAGGGTTTTACACACTTCCACCTCTACCAGTACTGAGCTCACCTAAATCACAACGCAGAGCTGGAGGGGCGCAGATGTCTCCCTTCCAATGTTCCACCATGGGGCACACACGCACGTGGACAGGAGCCGTCACACACGCACGTGGACACACACGTGTGTGCCCCCACCATGGGGCACACACGCACGTGGACAGGAGCCGTCACCTGTACCATCTGCTCCTGAATGGGCTCTGCAGCTGTCCTGTGAGCCAGGCAGAGTTGCCACCAAGACAACCGCTTCCCCTGGACACCCCAAATGCAGGTTCATGCCCTGGCAGCTGGCTGAGGCCCAGCAGATGTCTCTGGGCTTGAACGGCTGGGACCTTCCCACCTGGAGCTGCCACCTCTAGACGCACATCCTGAAGATCCCCAGAGTTGGTGGTCTGCTCCAACCGGAACACCCCAGTGTCCTCAGCCGCCTTTGGGACAGCATGCGGGGGAGATAGGGCAGAGTTAGCACCGAGACTCACCTGAGTGCCCCGGCTGAGGCTGCAGGAGCCTGTCCCCTCAGTTCCCAGCACTTGCCATTGTGGCGGGAGAGCTGGCCGCTACCACACTGAGACCCAGGCAGTCCCTCCAAGCTTGTCCCCACAGCCAGCCAAATCCAGGTGGAGTCATAGAAAGAGGCTGTAGGGGCGTCCAGGGACTAACTCAGAGCAGGATCACAGGGGTCACCTCTGCAGAAGGACCAGTCTGGCCTCCTGAAAGGCAAGACTCAACCTGTGACAGCGTTGGGGGCCTGCGCCTGGGAGACCCTGAGAGCGGGTCTGAGCCTGGAGTCCCTGTCTTGGTGCCTCGGCTCAGGCAGGGATCTGGAGCTGTCCTGAGCTGGTCACTCACTGATACGCGCTCTGCTCCCGCCGCCGTCTTA
This sequence comes from Perodicticus potto, assembly GCA_963574655.1. Taxonomy (NCBI): domain Eukaryota; kingdom Metazoa; phylum Chordata; class Mammalia; order Primates; family Lorisidae; genus Perodicticus; species Perodicticus potto. The sequence goes on from CAUYRH010003846.1 coordinate 19,027, forward strand.
TGAAAGTTCTTGGAGCAGTTGCGGAGGTTCCGTGGCGGGGCCTGGAACACGGGCCCCCTCTGGTGGCCAGTCTCAGCATCGCAGCCCCGTGCGGGAACGCCCGCCCGGGCCCTGAGCGGCTCAGCCGGGAACTCCACCCACCTGCTGTAAGGACCGCTTCTGGGGGAATGGCAGCTACACCTGGCGCACGAGCCACGCAAGGAAAACAGTCTTGTAAACTTATTTATAGAACAGAATTGGCATTGCTCAAATTCATTCACCCAACTTGACACGGAATTGCTTCGTGCAGTTTCCTGGACTCGCATCTAGTCCCCAGGTGTCACAGATTGGCCGCAATGGGAATACTCAGAACACCCCTGGGGTCTCAACACATCAGCAATAAACTCATTGTTTGTGGGGTATTAACGTTGCAGGTGTGGCATAAAACACACGGCTGCAGTCCAGCATGGGCAGTGGCCTCGGGCACAAGTAATTGTCAGCCTAAGTATGAACGCTGGTGTTTAAAGAGGAGAGCTAACCAAATGTTCAGGGAGCAATTCATTCAGATTGAGGTCAAGCTAGAGGAAGACAAATTCCCAAAATGGTTTGAGCCACAGGGCACAGTTTACACCGACCGCCTAAGACAGTGCTGCGAAGGTCATGTTCATAAATATGTTTCTGTTTGTTGGTGAAAAATTCAGCCTCCATACTGCAGGGTCAGCCTTCGTACATGAGAAGAGTTTGCCAAGGCTCAGCGTTCCCTGCAGTGCGGCTGCCAACCCACAGCTGAGTCAGAAATGTCTTAGTCATTTTGATGACGGCCTCCTGACTGTGCCTGGGTGGCAGCTCCAATATGATGCTCCATTTTACAGACAGAAAAAAACAGTAATTATTCAATTATTATACTAAGAGGTGGGGGGAGAAGGGAAAGGAAGAAAAGGAGAAGCAGCACTTGGTAGCACATAGGCTAAGCAACTCCAAGTGCATTTCACACAGTACTTTTAAACCCGGACAACAGCCCTGTGGGGTCGGCTCAGCCGCTGTGCCCAGTTAGAGATGGGAGGATGAGGTGACTCTTCCACAGTCACACAGCCTGGAAGTGGCAGAAATAGGATTCAAATTCTAGGTGGTTAGACTAGGATCTGTGGCCTTAACCACTGTCTCTCACGAAAAGGAATGTCTTTGTCACCCAGCAATTCACCACCATTCCTAGGAATGTAATCGTAAAAAATAGCCAGAAATGTCTCAAATGTCCAGTGCTGTTCATGGCAGAGATGTGTATATTCGCAGGCAATATGGGGGCTAGTGCTGTGGTCTGGGTTATCCCCCCAAATCCATGTGTTCCTGGGAGGGGTCACATTGAGGGAGGGGTTAGGTCGTGAGGCTCCACCCTCAGGGTCGCAGTAGTGGGCTGTGGACAGGGCTTTGGGGACTGGGTTCACTCTGTCTTCTGACACGCGGGGACTCCGCATGTGACCTCTCTTCCTTCCTCGCCCTCCTTCCACCTTCTGCCATGTGAATGGTGTTCTGTCATATGCCTGTGACAAAATTTGTGTATCCTTCCCCTGTAGATGGGGGTGATCTCCGCTCTTTGTGCTGAAGCTGCTGGAACAGGATATGAAGTATAGGAGTGGCCTGGAGAGCTGGGTTTTCAGTGGGTCAGAGTCCTTCAGGCAGATCTTAGTTCTGAGGATAACTTCTTGCCGACTAAAATCAGAGTCATCCAGGGCGGCGCCTGTGGCTCAGAGGAGTAGGGCACTGACCCCATATGCCGGAGGTGGCGGGTTCAAACCCAGCCCCAGCCAAAACCTGCAAAAATAAAAAATAAAATAAGAGTCATCCAAAAAAGTGGTTTGCTTCCATTCAATCATAGATGACATTTGCAGTGGGCATGTTTTTCCCCAGAAGGTGCTAAGAAAATGTGATTGAGGCGGCGCCTGTGGCTCAAAGGAGTAGGGTGCCGGCCCCATATGCCGGAGGTGGCGGGTTCAAACCCAATTCTGGCCAAAAACTGCAAAATAAATAAATAAACAAATAAAAGTACAGATGTTCATTTAAAAAAAAAAAGAAAATGTGATTGCATTGATAAAGGAGGGTCGACTAGGCTTCTGAAGTACTAGATCTATGAAAATAAAGGTAATGAAGTCCAACTAATTAGAATAGAAGGACCCAGAAGCGTCTGAAGAATCCAGGACTCTCTGCAGTGACCACGCCCATATTTCTATCCAGGCAGGATGTGGAAACATGAGGCACAGCAGAGCACATCAGTTGTGCTCAAGTACTTGCCACTATCTTTGAATTATTTCCTTTGAGGGTCCCAACAACTCTCTTAGATAAGGGTGGGGAGGGAGGTTATCATTCTCCTCTGTTTCCATAGGGAGAAACTGAGCAAGGCTGAAACTGAAGGTCAGAACATTGGCCTCTTTGATACCACATCCACAGCCATCCTCGCCCTCTGGGACATCTACCTATGTGAGGATTCCTTCTATACTTTCAGTCATTCATTCAACAACCATCTGCTATGTACCTTCGTGCAATGCATTAGAAATGTTTTTACAAACATGAGTTAGACCCAGCACCATCCTTGAGAATCTCAGCCCAGGGAAAGAAGGCATAAGAGTGGGAAACTGCAGTCTAGCACCTGTAAAGGCCCCCATGCTGCTTCTGCTGGTGTATCTCATAATTGCATCCGAGGCCTGAATTTGTTTTCTTTTTTTCCCCCCTCCAACAGGAATCTTTCTTTCAGAAAAAAACACTAAAAATCTTAAAATACCTAAAGAAGGGCGATGCCTGTGGCTCAAAGGAGTAAGGCGCTGGCCCCATATGCCAGAGGTAGCAGGTTCAAACCCAGCCTTGGACAAAAACCGCAAAAAAAAAAAAAAAATACCTAAAGAAAACTGGACAGATCATAATTGTACAATGTGTACGTTTTTTTACAACTGAATAGATTGACTTGTGAAACCAGGACTTGGAGCAAGAGAACGTTCTATGCACCTGAGATGCCCCTTTGTGTCCCTTTCTGGTGACCAGCTCTCCACCCCAAGGGAATCACTGCCCTGTCTTCTACCACCATGGACTATTTTTTGCCTGTTCTTGAACTTCATGTAAGTGAACTCCTACAGTATGTGTCTAGCCTTTTATATCAAGTTTGTGAATGACTCTCTCTGGCAAGGTTTAGCAGTAATTCATTCATTCTCATGAATTCCATGGCTTGGCTATTTGACCCCTCTCCTGTTTATGGGCATTTGGGGACTTTTCCAGTTTTTGACTGTGTTAAACGCTGCTGCTGTGAACATCTGTGTGTGTGTCTTCTGATGAACATGTGGAAGCCGTTCTCTCGGGGACATACCTGGGAGCGGAATTGCTGGGTCATTGGGTGCTCTTGTGTTCAGCTTCAGCAGACATTGCCAAAGAATTTTCCACAGTGGTTGCACCAGTTCACACTCTCTGCAGCGGTGGGTGGAGCAGTGTGGTCCCTCATGTCCTTGTCAATGTGTAATGTTTATTTTTCCCACTTTATCCACTCTGGTGGGTGCATAGAGGCATCTTATTGTGATTTTAATTTCCATTTCCCTGATGACTAGTGAGGTTGAGCAACTTTAAAAATGTTTACTGGGTCTGATTGTTGACTTGCTCTCTGGGCTGGTACCATTCACACCAGCAGGTCCTTTCCTGGTGGCTTTGGGCCAACTGTTCTGCCTTCCTGGAGTGACTCCCCCTAGATGTTTGCACAACTAACCCCTTGCCTCCTTCTGTCTTTTCTCACATGTCACCTTCTCAAAGGGTCCTACTGAACACTGCTACCCACACTCACCTCTCTCCACCTTCCTACACTCTCAGCTTCGTCTGCTAACTTCTCATTGACTGTCTGTTCAGACAGTGGCGCCGGGAGGGCAGCTCACTGATGCTTCCAAATGCCTGGCACACAGTGCGTGCTCGAGAGACGTGGTCGTGTCCCTTCTCATCCCTCCCACATGCACACCAACTGAGCCTTCACTCACTCTCCGCCCTCCACCACCACCTTGAAGGTTGAATTCACCCATCCAGGGTAGCTTGGGCCTGACTTTGCTTCTTCCCTGCTTCCTTAGATGGACATTGCGCTCAGGGGCCGAGCACTCACTCGGGGGCCTGACAGAGCACTCAGGTTGCTCTGAGCTTGAGAGGGCCAGGTGCATGTGGGTGTCCCCTTCAGCATCTAGCCCAGTGACAGGCCTCAGGCACGTGGTGGATCCACACTTACTAGCAGGGAGACCCCAGAGACGCCTTGTGGAACAGAACCCGGATTCTAAGCCACGAAGCCTGATCCTGACTCCCACTTCCGCCCTCCCCAGGTCTGGGCAGGAGGGCAAGCCACCGAGCCTCTCACAATCTGAGCTTCCCTGTCTGTAACACTGAGTTACAACTTCCTGGCCTTCCCCTCTCAAGGGTGATTATGGCGGGAGGCGCTTAGAAAACATTAAAGCACATCTCACATGTCAGCCATTGTTATTTTTCAGAGCTGACAGCCCCTGACAAATGGAGTGTTAATCACGTCGCTCTCTCCGGTGTCCAGCTGCTGACAGCTGGCGCTGAGGCCAAGACAGCGAGATCAAGGCCCTCCGCCTTGTGGAGTTCCCTGCTCCATCGTGGAATCTGCCCAACCATCTGCTTCGTCTTGATGAGCTCGGCACATTTTAATTCATTTCCCAGAAGGTGTGGGAATGATGGATGACACGGACAGCCAGGTTTTCTGACATTGGTCCAGGGCTGTAAACAGAGGATAACCCTGTCATGTGCAAGACCCCCAAGATCAAGGCTTACCAGGAGCATATAAATTGTCAAATTCAACAACCCACGGCGCCCTTTGAAGGGATCTGTCTCAGAGCTGAGATGATGTAAAATGTGTTTGAGAATTAGATGATGAAATAATTTTAATGTGAGCAATTTGTAATTGGTAGCCAAACATGTTCACTCAAGTGAATCATAAGAAACATCTCAAAACAGGGCGAGACTTTGAGCTAAAGCTCTTAAGAAGAGATTTAATGGGATAAGTGTGAAACAGGCACCAATGTTGGGAAAATGTACCTCCCACACAAAAGATATGGGATGCTAGGATTCTCTGGAGTGCATAAGAAAAAAAATCACATTTTTTAAGACTTTGAGGTTGATGTAAATCAGAAGGAGTTGAGGAAAACACCTACAAATTGAGTATCCCTTGTCCCAAATGCTTGTGACTAGAGAAGTGTTCTGAATTTTAGATTTTTTTGGATACTGGTTCAGGATCCCTAATTAAATAATCCCAGATCTAAAAATGTCCCAATGAGGATTTCCTTTAAGTGTCATGTCAGAGCTCAGAAAGGTTTGGATTTGGGAGCATTTCAGATTTCAGATTTTCAGTTTAGTATAATCAACTTGTATTTCAAAACTTAGGCTCCATTAATATAAAGAGCGGGAAAATGTATGTTACACAACCCTTGAGCTGTGCGTTGAGGGGAATCAGAGGTTTAATTCAGACTGAAAAATTCAGTAACAAGTTAGAGGAACTCAGCAGGGTGACGAGGGTGATGGGAAAGGGCAGTGTTCGGCCCAGAGGAGAAACTATTCAACAGGGCATGATTTGTGTTTTCAGATATGTGTAGGGCTGTCACGGGGAGAGGTTAGGTCTTCTCTGAACTACCCTGGAGGGAGTGGCATAATTCCACTGTACCATATGAAAAGACAGCTCTTGTTCACCATTGAGCAGTCTGGACCCCGTATGGCTGCTCCCTGGAAATTCCCTACCATTAATGTGGTTTCATCAGAGCCTGGGTAATCTGAACTGGAGAGAAATAACCACATGGAGATTTTCTACAACGGGTGACTGGCTGGTGACTCTGTGACCTCTGAGATACTTCCTAAATCCAAACTGCATCTTTGCAGGAAAACTTCCTCCACTTTGATACAAAGTAACTGACAACTGACTTCCCAGCTTAGCTTGCTTTGGTTGGAGGAGGGAAAGCACACTCCGCCCATGCTTTTAATAGTAAGAACTAAAACCAGGAAATATTATATTCAGTAACATAATCAGTAATACTAGTAAGGGTATTTCAGCTGCACATTTGCCAGAAAGACATAAAAAAGGAAGAAAGATGAAGAGAAATTAAGACTGATGGAGATAAAAGAAAGGAAAATAAGGCAAATAGATTGAAAAGTAGAGAGAGAGGGAGAAAAGAGAGGGAGGAAGAGTGAGGCATCAGAATCTAAAGAGATACAATTTCTTTCTTTTTCTCTTTCTTCCTGAGAAATGATACATTTCATGAGTACTGCAAAGCAGAGGTTTTATATTTTTAATTAGATCTCATATTTATCAAAGTTATTCATAGATGCATTTTTAGTAATTTTTTAAATAAGTAAATAGTTCTGCAAGGCTTATTATAAAAGTAAGAACTCCCTAACTTCTCAAAACCACATCCTGTTTCCCATGGGCACCCACTTCTAACCCTTCCTTTGTTGCTTTTTATCTTTATCTCCACATTTCTAAATAATACACTTACACTGCTAATTCTTTTTTTCTAGTTTTATGCATTGTCTATTCCAACTGTAGAGAAGAGGGCAAGCTCTCATTTGCTCTGTCTCCCAACCATGAACATGCCTTCCTGGGCCTTCTAGGATAGCTATAGCACACTTTTTTTGGATATTTTTCACAATACTTTATTCTGATTATGTAAATACTATTCACAGCCAAGCTGTGTGGAGTATTTTCTTCTATAATATGTTATTTTCCTAGGCCAGGCACCATGGCTCACTCCTGTAATCCTAGCACTCTGGGAGGCCAAGGTGGGTGGATTGCTTGAGCTCAGGAGTTCAAGACCAGCCTGAGCAAGAACGAGACCTTGTCTCTAAAAATAGCCGGGCGTTGTGACAGGCACTTGTAGTTCTAGCTACTCAGGAGGCTGAGGCAAAAGGATCGTTTGAGCCCATGAGTTTGAGGTTGCTGTGAGCTATAATGCCAGGGCACTCAACCCCAGGGCGACTGACTGAGAATCTGTCTCCAAAGGAAAGGTCATTTTCATCAGTCTTTTCTCAATACAGCCAAATACATCAGATAACCAATGAATTTTATCTTTCTATATTTACTACCCCAAACTTTCTGATTTGCTTCCTGCTGGGAAGAGGGCGCATTCTGTGCTGTAGGTCAGATTTCCCCTTCTTTGGGGTGGGTGTGTCTGGCCACTTCCTGCTGGAAGCAAATAACCTATGAATTTTATCTTTCTATATTCACTACCCCAAACTTTCTGATTTGCTTCCTTCCTCTTAGCCTAGTTCAAGGCCACTGGGCAGAGATTTGCCTTCCACTTTGAGTTGATTCTATGTTGGGTTGTAGGTTCTGCACTCTTAACATTCCGCCTTTCTCTTTCCTTTTTTTTTTTTTTTTTTTTTCAGCTGGCTTTTATTTTCAGTTTCCTTGTTGTTTTTTTTTTGTTTGTTTGTTTGTTTGTTTGTTTTCCATTGTCCTTCCTCATAAGGATGCGTGGGCCGGTCGGTGTTGGTTTTTTCCTGGTGGTAGAGACGGGTCTTTTCTCTGGCTCACTCTTGCTGGTCTCGAACCGTGAGCACTGGAAATCCACCCGCCTCGGCCTCCCACATGCGCCACCACGCCCGGCCTGCCTTTCTCTTTCTTAACCTACGTCCTTTTCTTGATGGAGCACATCTAAGGTGAAATACATCCCTCCTGAACCTTGAGTGATAATTTGGGTATAAAATTCTACGTTGAGATATTTTTCCATTCCAAATCTGGAGTAAGGGCTCTGGATTGGTTAATTTGCATTTGAACAGGGTGCTTGGCTTGAGGGAAAGTTTTTAACATCCCTAGGAACTGGTTATACCTCCAGGGTCAGCAAGATGCTAGATGTCCAGCTTCAGAACACATGAAATAAGACATGAGTAATACACAAATACAATGTCCTCACGCTTTGGGCTGATGTCAGTTCTAGGGGAGTCTGTGGGACGGTCTCAAAGAATTTGCTCCTCAGTATTCACAAGACTATAGGTCCCGTCTCTCACTCAAAAGAAGAAGAGAAGAAAGTGTCAGAATCATCTGTGCACTATTTCCACAGAGCGCTCCAGTGACGCCTCTCTGCTCACCATCATTGGGAGCTGCCCGGGGAGGCGGTGGAGGTCCGGCGTACAGGAAGAGGCCCACATTGCAGAGTGGCGTCCCTGTGTCCCTCGGTCCAGTCCTTGGAAAGTGTGCACACAGGCGTGTGCTTGTCAGGGTGGATTCATTCCTCCTTCAGCAGTTTCTCCAATTCCCCAATTCCCTCTGCAACTTATTATGCATGTAAAACTCAACTTGAAGTTCAAGACAGTGGGTTCCAATCAAGTCCTGCTGGGTAGAATTGTCCATTCCCCGCGAAGCACAGACATAAACGTTTTGGGCTGCTGGCAAGGGGGAGGGCCATTCGTGCTGTAGATCAGACTTCCCCTTCTCCGGGGTGGGTGTGTCTGGCCACCTCCCAGCTCGTGCTGGCTCTGCCACACACATGCCAACACGCCTCTGTGCACCAGGATTCTGGCATGTGTAGGGAGCAGGCTTGTGAATCTCATTGTCTCTCTCTGGAAACTCTTCCGGTCCTTTGAATGAGTGAGCCCAGAGCAGCTGCTGAGGACCCAGACAACCAGAACTCAGCTGGAGGCACGGACTGAGCCAGGAAAACTGCCCCTGAGCAGTAACAGCCCTTCGGCCCTGGCGTCCCCACATCCCCACGGGCCGCCGGCAAAGCCAGCGCGCAGCAGGCACCAGGTACATGGCAGTGACATTGACACTCCAGTAAGTCCAATTCCTGGAGTGGCTGCCCACTGCCCCAGCAGACGGGACAGAAAGACCCTCCAGCCTCATCTCCCTCCAAAGCCCTCCACACAGCCTGTGATCCCAGACCAGCCAGAGATTCTTCCAGAAGCATTCTCTAGTCCCTTCCAACTCACGTTCACCAAGGCTTGTTGATGGACGGACCCCTCCTTTGGAAACCATTGTCCCGGGGAGCAAGGCCTGTTTCTCTCTTTTCTTCTCTAAGGGTCCTCTGCCCTCCATATCCCCTAAAGTTGGGCACAGACTTGGTTCCACTGCACGGATGATCTGCAGGCCGGCAGTAGTGTCTCAGGGGCCCAGGGCCCGGTGCCAAGTTGAAGCCCAGGCATCCAGGTGCCGACAAGTCAAGGCCACACCCTTGGCCTCTGTGAGCCCCGGAGGCCTCCCAGCCCTTTAGCACTAGCAGTCCTGTGCTCGGCCCCCGCACGCTGCAGCCTGCAGTCTCCCGTTACTAGAGTAGCTTGGCGCACGCTCAGAGGCACAGGGGATCCAAGTTCCCCCTCCAGGCACCGGGCCTTCTAACAAACAGCAAAGAACGCTTCTCTGGGAGTCAGGGGACTTGTCATCAGCAGGGTGTTGGAGGAACACGGAATCTTTCAAGCATACAGCAGTTTTCCTAAGAATTGCCAATTGATTCTACATGGAAAGGAACTTTTGCAGGAGCTCAAGAGTGAAAGCAATGAACAGAGAGAGGAAGGTTTGCCTGGTAACCCGGAGATGCTCCACGGTACAAATCCGGGAGTGCTATTCACAAAGCATCCGCTGGGAGGCGCTGCCGCTCGGCTGCCCGCGCCTTCCTGTTTCTTTGTTTACACCTTTGGCAGATTTCAAGTCAGCCAGGAGGGCCACTGAGTTCGGCGACATCTGCACCCTCACTTTGGAGATGAGGAGGTCACAGCCCAAAGCGGACATTGGTCCAAGCATCCTGCGCAGGGTGAGGCTCTGGATCTGGGGCTCTTGACTTCGTCTGCCCCTTGGCTGCCCGAAGCAGGGGGGCCCTGGCCAGAGAAGCCGCAGACCCGCTGACTCAGACCTGCCGTTGAAGATTCCTGGGTGATGTGCACCTGCGTGTTGGAGTTCAAGAAGCACCGACCTTCCCCACGCCCAGGATGAAATGGTAGCGACCTCTAAATGCGTTCGAGTTTCCAAAATATCGCACATTTCCTGCATCTAGAAGGAAATGGACTTATAAGATGTTGTAGAGGGAGGGAGGAAAGGAGTGGAGATGCGTTCATTGTGCAAAGCTACTCATCCGAGAGCCTTACCCTTCCAGGGAGACAGGCTTGGAGGGACGCCCCGGGACGAGCTCTTGGGAGCCTGGGGAAACATGATTCTGGGGTCCTCTCACTCTCTGACTTATGCAAGTTTCGTTTTGACTCAGAAGCTCTTCATTCCTCCTTCTGACATCAAGAACGTGACCCTTTGCAGAAGAGTGGAGTTCTCCACAGAGTGAGAGGCCTGGGACTTGACTGTGGAGCCAGGCCTTGAACTTGGCTCATTGTTTGCCAAAGCCACTGCTGTCCGGTAGAGGCTCAGCAGGCGCCAAGCTCCTCCCCTCCCCTGCTCCCACCACCACCCCTAAGAAGCCCCTTGGCTCTTTGCACCTCTCCATAGGTGTGGTTTTGGCTTATAGATGTGGCCCCTTGGCCCGGCTAGAGTGCAAGCTTTCTTGGAGGGAGACTGCTTCTAACTGGCAGCGCCCCCCAGCCTTGGTCAGCAGGTGGGGCCTACGGTGTATGAGTGGAGAGAGCAGTAAAGAGCATGTTCCAGAACTGCAGCGGCAGCAGCCACGCCTTGCCTGCACCTGCTCTGCGCCTCTCTTAGTTTTGGAAAGACCAAGCTGAATTTTGTCCCCTCAAATGTCGTGTGTTAGAGATCTACACCCCATTCCCTCTGAATGAGACTGTTTTTGGAGATAGGGTCTTTAGAGAGATAAGTAAGGGTAAATGAGGTCATATAGTGGGCCCTAATCCAATAGTACTAGCTTTGGTTTTTTTGGGGTTTTTTTGTAGAGACAGAGTCTCACTTTATCGCCCTTGGAAGAGTGCCATGGCGTCACACAGCTCACAGCAACCTCCAACTCCTGGGCTTAGGTGATTCTCTTTCCTCAGCCTCCTGAGTAGCTGGGACTACAGGCGCCCGCCACAATACCCAGCTATTTTTTTTGTTGCAGTTTGGCCGGGGCGGGGTTTGAATCCGCCACCCTCGGTATATGGGGCCAGCGCCTTACTGACTGAGCCACAGGCGCTGCCCCAGTACTAGCTTTGTTATAAGAAAAGGGGATGAGGACACAGACACACAGGCAGAGGGACAGCCGTGTGAGGACACAGGGAGAAGGCAGCCATCTACAGGCCAAGGACAGAGGCCTCGGAGAAAACGGCCTTGCCAGCACCTTAATTTCAGTCTTCCAGTCTCCAGAACTACAAGAGAAAACATTTCTGTCACTGAAGGCATCCAGTTCTTGCAGCCCAAGCTGAGTCAGGAACACGCATGACGGACCAGATTCTGACCTTGCAACAACTCCGTCTCTGGGAGCTGCCCACTAGTTTCCATTTCTAGAAAAACAGCAATTTCTAAATTCCACATGGAAAGACGACTTCTTTTACTTTGTTATAAACAAGTGATAGAAGGGTCGTTGGGCGTTGTGAACAACACATGAACTATTTCCTCCCCACTGGGAAAGAATCTACGATGTATTTGATTGTCTTATAGTTGAGGTCTATATTTTACAAAAGGGAGCGTATGTATTCCTTTTCCCAGGCAGCTTAGATTTCTCTAGCAGCCGGAGAGCTATAGTCTCAGGTCCGATTCGGTCTGTTGCATGCCGGCCTACTGCCAATATTTCTAAAGCTCTGTACCCAGGGGAGCAGCACTAAAAGGGGGGGCAGTCATAGCTCAAGGGGAGCAGCACTAAACGGGGGGGCGGTCATAGCTCAAGCAATCCCCACATGCATGCCTGTGTTCAAACACATGGGACTTATCTGTCTCAGTTTGGTTTTGTTTTTCAATCACGGTCCATGTCAGTCAGGGGAGGCCCATGGCTGTCACAGGCTCAGCCACTGCTCCCCTGTAGTTGCCGGTGGAGATATTTTTGCCCCCCCCTCCCTTCACTACCTCTTTTAGAGATTAGCCATGATTCTAAGGTAACTGGACCACCTCTAGTTTCTTTCCAGACCTGAGATTCTGTTTCCCCCTTCACATGTCCGCAATGCAGCAGGCTCAGGCAGACTTGGCCTTGGTTCTCCCCATGGGGGAATAGCCCCTGTCCCTGAGGGCAGAAGCCCCACCCACACATATGTCTTCCTGTCTGGTCATGGTGGCTGGGCCCAACCCAGTACCCTCTCTCCTAAGCCAAACCTCCCACCCGTCCGAGCTACCAAGGATTCAGTCCTAAGCCATTATCTTGTATTTGAACAGAGAGGATTTAAAGTAAAGACTTGCTGCCTAGGCATGAAGTTGGTAACCAGGAAACAGGAAGGGAAAAGATGTGGCCACTGGTGGGAGAGGCTTGTTTGGGGGCTTCAGGGATGGCCCCTGTTCTTTGCAGGTCTGTGGGGCCGAGTAAAGTCCTCTCTGTCCCTTCTTGCTCTACTTCAGCTCCAACCTCTGGGAAAGCTAACTCGAGCCCTGGCCTCTCCCTCCCCTCCCCTCTCCTGCTGGAAACGACTCCAGAATTAACCCTGGAGGAGAGATTTTGAACCAGAAAAATGTGAGTGCTGGATTAAGAGAGCTTGAACCAAGTGCCCTGACTGGGTGTTTCCCTTTTGTCCCCATTTTCCCTTCTCTTACCTTCCCTTCTCTCTGCTTTTATCCCTTAACCTGCCCATGAACGGGCCACTCTCTCTTCTTTCCTGGTCCAAAACCTTACCCTTAGGAAGGGAGGCACTCACCATCTCACCCTTCTTGGCAGGCTGTCAAAAATGTAACTGTATTCTTGATAGGCCTACAGAGTCTAGGGATTACAGGAGAACTATTGTGCATTTTAGGGTCTCCGAAGTATGCAGCCTATGGGGCTTTAGAATTTGAATTTGCCTTATCACAAAGCACTGATTTTAAGAAATAATTGATGTGTGAATTCTACTCTCAGAGATTCTTACTAGATTGGCCCGTGAAGTGGGACCCACTTGGGCATGAGGAAAGCTTTACAGAAAGCACAACCAACGTTGAGATCTATGACTTAAGGTACAGCAAAATAGAGTAAATAAATGTTATTTTCTTTTCTTTTTTTTTTAAATGTTATTTTCAAAATGACAAAAATTGAAGTCTCAGTAAGATGGAAAGAAATACATGGCTAAATGCCACCCTGAATTGTTATTAATCACTGCTTTCTAATGTTGGCTTTACACGATGCGGTGTGAGTAGGATTTTTTAACTCATCTTGAACTCTTTTTAAGATACTGGTAATTCCAGAGTCTTTGACATTTCTGCCAGATTTTTACAAACCTCTTTCTTTTCTTTTATTTTTTTTCCCTAGAGTGCCGTGGCATTATAGCTCACAGCAACCTCAAACTCCTGGGCTCAAGGGATCCTCTTGCTTCAGACTCCCAAGTAGCTGGGACTACAGGCACCTGCCACAACACCTGGCTAGTTTTTCTATTTTTAGTAGAGATGGGGTCTCACTCTTGCTCAGGCTGTTCTCAAACTCCTGAGCTCAAGCAATCCACCTGCCTTAGCCTCCCAGAGTACTAGGATTACTGGCGTAAGACACCCTACCCCATTGCAAACCTCTATGTTTTACCACATTTTGATTTCCCAGAAGGAGAAAGAGAAAAAAATAGAAAGAGAAAGGCAGAGGAAGACAGATAAAAAGAGGGAGGAAGAGAGGGGGAAAGAGAGAGATAAAGAAGGAGAGAGAGGGAAGGAGGGAGAGAGAAAAGGGAGTGGGGAGAGGAGGGGAGAGAAAAGGAGGGAGGAAGAGAGGGGGAAAGAGAGGGAGGGAGAAAAGACAGAGAGAAACCAGCTTCCTGGGAGTCTGAGTGTCAGGCACAGTCACCTGCTTCACCCCTACCCTCTAAACAGGGCCTTTTCTTGTGTTCTAACTAGAGGCAAAAATCTGCCTTTTCGTCTATGACGATGCCATAAGAAAACAATCAGGCCACATGTTTGTCCCCTTTGCAGCAGCAAGAACCCACACTTCTTCCAGAAGGAAAATAAATGGTGAAAAAGCTCTTACAGAGACTATGTGGCAATATTTTAAAATAGAGATTTAAAGTAGTTAATCACAGAGAGTGTCCGGAACACAGTTTTATCTGGATTTCACGGATCATTATCTATTTTCTTTGTCCCTAACCAGATTAAACTGTGCTCTTGAGAGAAGGGGGTGGGCATATTGGGTTACGATATGGTATTTAGAAGAAGAAAAGAAAGAGGCACAAGCCTCACTATTCTGGGTAATTCAATTGGAATAGGAAGAAATGGAAAAGAAACAAAAGAAGCAAAGGTCAGCTGATAATAGTGATTGTTCATGGATAAAGCTTTCAAAACATGAAAATGAGGGTTTCCTTTCCATTGTCTGGAAATGGGATGTTGCTGTAATTTTTTATTTTTATTAATTTTATTTTTTTAATTTGAATTTTTTTAGCTTTTTATTTATTTAGCAGGCCCAGGCCAGGTTCGAACCTGCCAGGGCTCTAACCACTGAGCTACAGCCCCCTCTCCCATGTTGCTCTATTTTAATAATGCTTCAGTTAAGCAGCATTGTCAGGTAATGACCGGCTGCACAAACAACACGTACACTTATGATGTTTGGTGAGGAAATTTTTTTATCGTTATAATTTGCATGATATGCATTCTAACATGATCAATTCCCTGCTTTCTTAGGTAGAGATTAGAACTTAATATGAATGAGCCAGAGTTACCATTTATGACTATGTAATGGAACTGGCAGGATAAAAGCATCTCCAGGCAGAAACCCAGAGGGGTCCATTCTCTTGATGGGTATCAGCCCAATACATGCTGCCAAGCTGGTTAAGGCACAAAGGGTTTATAACTTGGCACAAGTAAGAAGCTCACTGAGGATTCTTATCAACGTGCAGAATCCCGAGCGAGACAGCTGGGCTGGTGGTTTTACAAGCATAGGGTAATAAGGCGTGATCTGATTGGATCCTGCAAGCAGGTTATGCAAGAAGGCATGATATGATTGGATGCTGCCATGTGCCAGGGCTGGATGTGATTGGATCCTGGATCTTGCACGTGGTGTCCTCATCTTAATTCAGTCCCTACCCCTGGGTCCCAGCACTTAAGTTCCTCCATGAGCGCATGGCTCGGTTCATCTGGGAATGCTCAGTTACGTGACCTTCAACCTGGATGACAACTGAAGAACTGACAACTTTGCTACTTATCTAAAGCGCTGGAAAATGCCTATGAAGAGAAGACTTTGAAAGTGTTAATGATTTAATGAGTCTGGCAAAAGTTGCAAATTATATGCAATTTTGTCTGATCCCTTATAAATATCGTATTTCTTTGGGCTTATTTTATGCTAGGTTATGTTAAATTAAAATAGTCTATGGTAAAGTGTCCTCATTCATGCCGAGCATATCAATGGCAGCAAATCCTTGTGCAAGAAGTTTGAACTAACTGGGAAAAGTCTCCCAGTAGATACGTTATTCGTATCAGGAGATTTAGGGTAAGTCATGGCTTGAGATGTCAGGTAGTAATTAATATCTATTTGTTTTGTATATATATGTACCTAGAAACTTTATAACAAGACATCTTAAATAATAATGTTTAAGTTTTTTCATTTTTAATATTTTAAACTGAAAACTGTACTTCAATCCCAGTTTCTAAAATTTAAAAAATAATTTATGATGCTGATCTATATATTTTCTCCTTTTGAAAGACTCTATTAAAACTGATGGTTAACTTTCAAATGAGGGTCATGTACCAATATTGGAGCGCATGAGGTCTAATGATCTTGTGGTTGTTGAAAGGGATTTTTGAAGGAGAGTATGATTACTCCATGATGGATCTTTCCTTGTCTGCCTTCTGAGCACCATTTTTAATTTCCATAGCTTCAGGTCTTGAAGAAGTTGATGCTAATTGAAGAATTCACTTGTCTGGTTCAAATAAAGCCTGTTTCTGTTGTGATGTTTTCAGTGTATATGTTATTTTCATTTCTTAATGCTCATGTTTATATTATCGGCTTTGTACCATGAAACAACTATGTGTGGTGTTTTTGCTACTCTACATTTCAAAACTTGAAGCTTTCCCATGCATGTGGTGAGGTCTGAAACACTGTGTCTTCAGTTGAAGCTGTAGCCCTAACGCAGGGATTTTTTAATATGACTTGATTGTTTTTGTACAACTGACTTCCTTAATGCCAACTACTGCTGCTATATTCGGTAATTCCTAAGGAGTTTCGAAATTTGGTCATCACAGATGTATTTTATCAATTTCTATCAGGCTTCAAAAACTCCAAGCACCTAAGATGTTTTTGAAAAAGAGCAAGTTAAAAATCTATATATTATTTATAATTAGTGCCTTTTGATGGTCTCTTCCCATTTCCATTCCTATCTAGAGGGGAACAACAGATCAGGGTTCTGCCGAGGAAATCTATCTGAAATCACTTTTCTCTTACTACAAATATTTAAAACATCAGTTTAACTGAGGAAATAAGTTATTTTATTGTACATACATATAAATATCAGTTAAATGTTGGCTACATCTAACCAACCTTTTTTTTGTTTGTTTGTTTGTTTTGTTTTTTGAGACAGAGCCTCAAGCTCTCACCCTGGATAGAGTGTTGAGGCATCACAGCTCACAGCAACCTCCAATTCCTGGGGTCAAGTGAGTCTCTTGCTTCCACCTCCCAAGTAGCTGGGACCACAGGCGCCCGCCACAACGCCCGGCCATTTTTTGGTTGCAGCCGTCATTGTTGTTTGGCAGGCCCAGGCTGGATTCGAACCCGCCAGCTCAGGTGTACGTGGCTGGCGCCTTAGCCCATTGAGCCACAGGTGCCGAGCCTAACCAACCTGTTTTTTACAAAGAGAAACTCACAGCCCGAGGATTTTCTTTTTTTTTTTTTTCTTTCTTTTTTTTTTTTTGAGACAGAGCCTCAAGCTGTGACATCACAGCTCACAGCAACCTCCAACTCCTAGGCTTAAGCGATTCTCTTCCTCAGCCTCCCAAGTAGCCGGGACTACAGGTGCCCGCCATAACATCCGGCTATTTTTTGGTTGTAGCTGTCATTGTTTGGCAGGCCCAGGCTGGATTTGAACCCGTCAGCTCTGGTGTATGTGGCTGGCACCTTAGCTGCTTGAGCTATAGGCGCCGAGCCTAGCCTGAGGATTTTCATATTCACTTGAATTAGAGATGCTTTCTTAGACTCACCATCACTAAGAAACTTGCCACGACTAACAAATTCTTATCTTGTACAATATGAAGTCAGTATGATGATCAGGTGGTCCAGAGCGTGGCTTTGTGCTGTGAGACAGCTGTACTTTGGAGCCAGCTCAGTCAAGTACTAGCTGTCTGGGCAAGATGCCAAAACTCTTCCTCAACTAGTTTCTTCACCCATAAAATAGGGCAAATAACGGTTTTATATCCATATTAAAGAATTTAGTACACGGATTGACACAAAGTAAAAGCTTCATTAATATTACCTGTTATTTAAACAATACATGTTTTAAATGAATGTGTTAAATCCGTAGTTCTTAATCTTCTGGAATGTGTGGAACCCATTTTAGCATGGAGATATTTCACCAATCTCCATATGCTAATCTGTATTCATACCTCCTTGTCCTCGAGTCCCAAATCCCAAACTCTTAAAGTCTATTGTGATAACTCACTTGACAGCAAAAGCTGACTTAAGCATTATTTATCACATGTAAGTAGGATTTATCATGTTTTGTTGCAAAGCTATTAATATCTTTAATAACAGGGTACTGGCCCTGCTAGGGGTGTTATTCTGAACTTTGAGACATGTCTAGTTCCAAGAGCAGGGGATAAAGGGAGTATGGAAACACAGTTGTATTCTTCAGCTGATGCAATGCATAAATTCCCTTTCTTGGAAACTTATTATAGGCCATATCTACTTGATGTCTTCAGTCATACAAGGCAAACGAAGAAGTTACTCTGTGCCAGCAAGGGACTGGAGATTGAGAACTATAGGACACAATTCCTGCTGTCTAGCAGAGGAAGACAGCATAGTTTCAAGCCGTTTGTGCAGCCCAAGTGCCATTCATCTGTTCGTTCACTGGAATTCACAACAGTAAACAAAGTGAGGTTCACCATCACAGAGTTTATATTCTAGAAGGGAAGACAAATATATTACTAATTATACAATATTTGATCAGTACTACAAAAAAAAAAGCAAGCGAGGATAAGGGGCTAGAAAAGGGAGTAGTTCTGTTTAGAAAAAAGCGCAGGGGAGGAATTTCTTTGGTTAGGGTGGTAAAAGTCAGCCTTTCCCAAGAGGTGACCTTTGAGTTGAATGAACTTGAGAACTCACTGTATGAATACCTGGGCAGACAATTTTCCCTCCTAGCAAATGAGAATGGAGGTTTTGAGGAACTGCAAAGAGGCCAAAATTGAGAGTAAAGAATAGAAAGAGTGATGAGAAATGCAGTTTTAGGATTAGCCATGAGCCAGGCCGTATAGGAAGTGCAAATGTGGGTAAGAGGCCACAGTTGGAAGAGGGTCTGTCATTTCTTCTCAGGAAAGTGCTAGAAAAGATTTTGTGGAGTTTAAGGAATGAGTAGTGACGAACAAGTGGACCAGGAAGGAGGGACAAGCTTCCCAAGTAGGACGAATTAGGTGAGCAGAGGCCCTGAGGGAACCAACAGCCTCTCTTACCCAGGGAACCGGAGGCTCTTCATAGAGCCTGGTTCTGAGAGAAAAACCAGATACTGTGGCTTGAAAGATTTAATTGTGCACATTGTTTACTGGCTTTTCATTGTAAGTCTGTTTAATCTTTACTGCATATTTATGACTGGGAGGCACTGGGTAATATTCGGGATACTTTCAGTTGCAAACAAGACTGCAGGGTCCCTGCTTTCATTGGGCTTACATTCCTATGGAGGAGGTAGACTTGAAGCGTATAAACCAATAAATAAAATATCAGGAAGGGATATGTGCTCTGAAGCAAAGAATAGGGTGATACGATCAAGAGGAAAGAGAAGCACTTCCTGAGATGGTCATGGGATGTAAGTATGAGTAAGTCATGGCCTCAGCCTTCAAGGAATGACAGAGTCAGCTAGCTTTCCTTCTTGCCACCTCCTCAGTGAAAATCAAAGATGCTAGTAGAGGCTCAGCGCCTGTGGCTCAAGCGGCTAAGGTGCCAGCCACATACACCTGAGCTGGCAGGTTTGAATCTAGCCCGTGCCTGCCAAACAACAATGATGGCTGCAACCAAAAAAAGGCCGGGTGTTGTGGTGAGCTCCTGTAGTCCCAGCTACTTGGGAGGTGAGGCAAGAGAATCACTTGAGCCCGGGAGTTGGAGGTTGTTGTGAGCTTTGATACCACGACACTCTACCAGGGTGACAGCTTAAGGCTCTGTCTCAAAAAATAAAAAAGATCTTAGTAGATTAACAACTACAGGCCCCACAAATTCTTGAATTTAACACAATTAAATTCAAGAAGGGAGTAGTGGGGAGAGAGCTGAGTAAGTTCTCACTTATTGGGTATGATGTAAGGGTGTATGACACACCTCTTGGATGAAGGACTCAACTTCAGCTCAGACGTCCCCTTACAAATGCAAACAATGTAACCAAATGGTATGTACCCTCATATTAACGGGAAAGTTAAAAAAAAAGAAAGAAAATGAAAGATAACTTTTGGGAAACAATTTGATAGCTAGTTCATTTTCTCTTTCTTTCACTTGGAATCTTTAATTTGGTTCTCATATATATTTAAAACCAAATATCACAAAAAATAATATATTAATTTAGTAAAACAGCTTTTGTTTATGCTCATTTCAGGAAATAATCTTATTTAAAGTGTTTACTTGCATCTTCATTGTTAATGCCTTTGTCATGACCATTGGGTTTTTTGGTGTTTTTTTTTTTAAACCCTGCCACAAGTACCTATTCTAATGAGCTCAATTATTTCATCTTCTAAAAGATGTCTACTGATTATACCACAGTGTGGTACATTTATATAAGAAAACTGCAAAAGGCTAGTTTACTAATACTCATCATTTGCAATACAAAAATAAAAAGAAATTTGTATTAAAAATCTTTGCCTCTTTGTTTTACTTGCTCTATTGGGTAAACACTAAACATTCCAGACTAGAATTAATCGAGGTGATTTTAGTTAACACTTTCACTGAACAGTCCTCGATCAGTGGACAGAAGAGTTAATCCTTTTTTAAAATTTAAGCTTTTTTTTTTTTTTTGTAGAGACAGAGTCTCACTTTATCTCCCTCCATAGAGTGCCATGGCGTCACACAGCTCACAGCAACCTCCAACTCCTGGGCTTAGGCGATTGTCTTGCCTCAGCCTCCCGAGTAGCTGGGACTACAGGTGCCCGCCACAACGCCCGGCTATTTTTTTGTTTTGCAGTTCCGCCGAAGCAGGGTTTGAACCCACAACCTTTGGTATATGGGGCTGGCGCCCTACTCGCTGAGCCACAGGCGCTGCCAAATTTAAGCATTTTTTTAAAATTTCAACATTTTGCACACGTAGAATTTAAAAAGTCAATTTAAAAAAATTTTTTATTATTGTTTACTTTTTCTTTTCTTTTTTTTTTTGTTATGTCTTACATTGCCTCGTTTGCTTCCTGGTGCATTCTCATATTTTCTCTGTCTGTGAGTCTTTCCTTTTTTTTTGTTTTTGTTTTTTTTTTTTCAGTTTTTGGACGGGGCAGAATTTGAACCTGCCACCTCCAGTATATGGGGCTGCGCCTTACTCCTTGAGCCACAGGTGCCACCCTAAAAAGTCAATTAGTTATACAAGACTAACTACGAAAACAACAGTACCCAAATTGTCCTTTTTCTTGTTTTATCTTATTATTTTGAGCATAGTGGCATCCCAGAAAAAGAAGGTAATTGAGAAAAAAATTTTTGAATACTTGCATAGCTAAAAATTTCTAAAAATGGGCAGTGCCTGTGGCTTAGTGAGTAGCGTACCAGCCCCATATACTGACGGTGGTGGATTCAAAACTGGCCCCTGCCAAACTGCACCAGAAGAAATAGCCGGGCACCGGCTCAATGCCTGTGGCTCAGCGGGCTAAGGCACCAGCCACGTACACCAGAGCTGGCGGGTTTGAATCCAGCCCAGGCCCGCCAAACGTCAATGATAGCTGCAACCAAAAAATGGCCAGGCGTTGTGGCGGGTGCCTGTAGTCCCAGCTACTTGGGAGGCGGAGGCAAGAGACTCGCTTGAGCCCAGGAATTGGAGGTTGCTGTGAGCTGTGATGCTACAGCACTCTATCCAGGGTGACAGCTTGCGGCTCTGTTTTAAAAAAAAAAAGAAGAAGAAAAAAGAAATAGCCAGGCATTGTGGCAGGCACCTGTAGTCCCAGCTACTCAGCCTGTAGTCCCACGCTAAGGCAAGAGAATCGCCTAAGCCCACGAGCTGGAGGTTGCTGTGAGCTGTGACACCATGGCACTCTACCAAAGGTGACAAAGTGATTCTTTGTCTCTAAAAAAAGAAAAACAATTTCTAGGGCGGCGCCTGTGGCTCTTCGAGAAGGGCGCCGGCCCCATATACCAAAGGTGGTGAGTTCAAACTTGGCCTCTGCTGAACTGCAAAACAGAAAAATAGCGGGCGTCGTGGAGGGCCCCTGTAGTCCCAGCTACTCAGGAGGCTGAGGCACCAGAATTGCCTAAACCCTGGAGTTGGAGGTTGCTGTGAGCTGTGTGACGCAACAGCACTCTACCAAGGGCAATAAAGTGAGACTCTGTCTCTACCAAAAAAAAAAATTTCTAAAAATATTTTTATTATGCCCTCATGTCCAAATAATATGAATAGTTTAGCAGAATATAGAATTTTGTTAGATACGGTTTTTCTTCAGAATTCTGAAGGCACATTCTTATTATTCTGGAAATAATTGACAAATATTTGGCTTCCAGAGTTGCTCTAAGTAAGCCTGATGCCATTCTTCTGTTTTGTCTGTTTGTGTTTTGGAAGCAGGGGTTGTTTGTTTTTGAGACTGAATCTCTCTCGCTCTGTCACCCAAGCTAAGCATCATCATAACTCATGGCAACCCCAAACTTCTGGGCTCAACTGATCCTCCTGCCTTATTCTCCCAAGTAGTAGGGACTGCAGGCAAGCACCACCACATCTGGTTAATTTTTCTACTTTTTATAGAGATGGAGTCTTGTTTTTTGTTTCTTTGGTTTTTTTGTGCAGTTTTTGGCCGAGGCTGGGCTTGAACCCATCACCTCTGGCATATGGGGCCGGTGCCCTACTCCTTTGAGCCACAGGCGCCACCCAGAGATGGAGTCTTGTTATGTTGCTCAGGCTAGGACATGGTCTTATAGATAAAAAATTATAAGGAATCTACTAAAATACTGATAGAACTAAAAAACAAGTTCTGCAAGTTTGCAGGATATAAAAATCAATTGTTTCTGTACATTAGCAAAAAAATTTGAAAATAAAATTATGAAACAAATTCCATTTACAATAGCATCAAAAGAAATAAAAACACTTAGGTAGAAGTTTAATAAAAGAGTTGCAAACTTGTACTCGTAAAAATGGCAAAGCTTTGTTAAAAGAAATTCAAGAAGACCTAAACAAATGGAAAGATATCCCTTGTTCAAGGATGGGAAGACTTAAAATTGTTAAGATGGGAATAATTCCAAAATTGTTCTACAAATTCAATGTAATTCTTAGTAAGATCCAAAATAGTAGCTGGGCGTGGTGGCTCAAACCTGTGATCCTAGCACTTTGGAAGGCTGAAGTGGGTAGATTGCTTGAGCTCAGAAAGTAAAGACCAGGCTGAGTAAGAGTGAAACCCCGTTTCTACCAAAAATAGAAAAACCAGCCAGACATTGTGGTGGGTTCCTGCCTGTTACTTGGGAGACAGAGGCAAGAGGATTGCTTGAGCCCAGAAGTTTGAGGTTGCTGTGAGCTACAACCTCAAACTACAGCACTGTAGCCTGGGCAATAGAGTGAGAGTCTGTCTCAAAAACAAAAAAAAAAATTTTTTAAATAAGTAAATAAATAAATCCAAGATAGTTTGTTTGTTTTGTTTTTCAAAAATTGACAGGGCAATTCTAAAATTTATAAAGAAACTCAAGGGACCCAAAATAGCCACAACAATCTTGAAAAAGAAGAACAAAGTTAGAGGACTCAGACTTTCTGATTTCAAAACTTACTGCAGAGCTACAGTAATCAAGACTGTGTTATGGCAGGAGGGTAGATATGTAGGTCACTGGAATAGAATTGAGTGTTTTGAAATAAATCTTTACACTTATGGTCAATTTTTTTCAACAAGTGCACTAAGTTTAATGCAGAAAAAAATAGTTATGCAGGATGGACCCAGCATGGTTGGCTCATGCTTATAATCCTAGCACTCTCGGAGGCCAAGACTGGCAGATTGCTTGAGCTAAGGAATTCAAGACTAGCCTGAGTGAGGGTGAGACCACCGCATCTCTACTAACAATAGAAAAACTAGCCAGGTGTAGCGGCACACGCCTGTAGTTCCAGCTACTTGGGAGGCTGAGGCAAGAGGATTGCTAAATCAAGTCCAAGAGTTTGAGGTTGCTATGAGCTATGATACCATGGCACTCTATTCAGGGCAACAGAGTGAAATGCTGTCTCAAAAACAAAGTTTCAGTTATGCATGATGGGTAAGTTCTGGATATCTGATAATCAGTATGGTTTTGAGTTAATGATGTAGTGTATACTTGCAATCTGATAAGAGAGTAGATCTTATGTGTTCTCACCACATAATGTATGCATGCATCAATAAAAGGATACACAACAACACCTGGGCTGGCTGGCTCACTCCCACAATCCTAGCACTCTGGGAGGCCAAAGCAAGAGAATCGCTGGAGGTCAGAAGTTTGAAAACAGCATGAGCAAGAGCGAGACCCCTGTCAACACCAAAATTAGCTAGACATGTTGACAAATGCCTGTAGTCTCAACTACTTGGGAGGCTGAGGAAGAAGGAGCCCTTGAGCCCAGGAGTTTGAGGTTGATGTGAGCTATGATGATGATACTGCACTCTACCTGAGCCCACAGAATGAGACTCTGTCTGAAAAAAAAAAAAAGTGACTAGGTGAGGTGACAGTAACAGTAACTATGTTACTTAGTTTGATTGTGATAATCATTTCATAATGTATGCATGTGTCAAAATATCACATTGTACATCTTAAATTTACACTATTTTATTCATCAATTATACCTCAATAAAGCTTGGGAAAGAAAAAAATGTTCAACATCATTAGTCATTAGGGAAATACAAGTCAAAACAACAATGAGATACTACTTGACACATTTGCATGGGTATAAAAAAAGATAAGATAATAATAAATGTTGGATTCTCATGCCTGTTATCTTAGCAATCTGGGAGCCCAAGGCAGGAGGACCCCTCAAGCTCAGAAGTTTGAGACCAGCCTAAGCAAAGTGAGGCCCCATCTCTACTAGAAATAGAAAAATTGCCTGGGTGTCATGGCAGGTACTTGTAGTCCCAGCTACTTGGGAGGCCAAGGCAGGAGAATGGCTTGAACCCAGGAGTTTGAGGTTTCTGTGAATTAGGCTGATGCCATGGCACTCTAGCCTGGGCAACAGAGTGAGACACTGGTATTATATTGAAAGTACGTATTGACAAGGATGTGGAGAAACTGTAAAAGACTACATACTATGTGATTCCATCTATATGAAATATCTGCAATAGGCAAGGCTATAGAGACAGAAGTAGATCAATGATTTCCTAGGGAGTTTGGTAGAAATGAGGAGTTATTATGGGTATGTGGGTTTTTTCTGTGGTGATGAAAATGTTCTAAAATTGATTGTGGTGATGGTTGCACAATTCAATTAAGAGTCACAGAATTATACACTTCACATTGATTAATTGAATGATATGTTAATTGCAGGAATATCTCATTTTATTGCTTTTTGGTTTTTTGTGCCTCAAAGAGATTGTGATTTTTACAAATTGAAGGTTATGACAACCCTGTGTCAGTTAAGTCTACCACCACCATTTGTCCAGTAGCCTGTGTTCGTTTCATGGCTCTGTGACACATTTTTGTTAATTCTTGCAATATTTCACACGTTTATTATTACACTATCTGTTATGGTGCTCTATAATCAGTAATCTTTGATGTTACTATTGTGATTTTTTTGGTGCACCACAAATCACACCCACATAAAACAACAAACCTAATCAATAAATGTGTGTGTTCTGACTGCTCTGCCCACTGACTGTTTCTCTCCACTTCTCTCCATCCCATTGGGCCTCCCTATTTCCTGAGGCACACAATATAGAAATTAGACCACTTAAAAAATCCTGCAATGGCCTCTGAGTGTTTAAATGAAAAGAAGAGTCACATGTCTGTTACTTTAAATAAAAAAGTAGAAAGGCATGTTAGAAGTTGAACTAGGCTGAAATCTAGACTCATGCCATACAGCCAAGTTGTAAATGTAAAAGAAAAGTTCTTGAAGGAAATTAACAGTGCTACTCCAGTGAACACACAAATCATAAGAAAGCAAAATAGCCTTCTAACTGATGCACAGAAAGTTTCAGTGGTCTGGATAGAAGATCAAACCAGCCACATATTCCTTTAAATTACAGCCTAATTCAGAGCAAGGCAATTTTATGAAGGCTGAAAAGGTTGAGGAAGCTGTAGAAGTTTGAAGCTAGCAGTTCATGAAGTTTAAGAAAAGAAGCTGTCTCCATAACAAAAAGGTGCAAAGTGAAGCAGTGGGTGCTGATACAGAAGCTTAGCAAGTTATCCAGAAGATCTAGTTAAAATGATTGGCGAAGATGTCTACAGTCTTATTATATTGGAAGAATATACCGCCCAGGACTTTCATGGCCAGACAGGAGAAGTCAATGCCTGGCTTCAAAACTTCAAAGGAGGGGGTGACTCTCTTGTTAGAGGCTGATGAAGCTGATAACTTTAAGTTGAAGCCAATGTGTCAACATTCCTTGACCATTCCAAAAATCCTACAGACTTAAGGAATTGTGGTAAATCTACTTTGCTCATGTTCTGTGAATGAAAAAACAAAGCTTAGATAACAGCATGTCTGTTTACAGAATACTTTACTGAATATTTTAAGCCCATTGCCAAGACCTACTGCTGGGGGAGGGGGGAAGCAATACTCTCTTCAAAATGTTACTGCTCATGGTGTATAAGGAGATGCATCTTCATGTCTGCTAATACAGCATTCATTTTGCAGCTCATGGAGTAATTTTGACATTTCAAGTCTTATTATTTAAGAAACACCTTTTGTAAGGCCTTACATATAGCTATAGCTACCTCAGATAGCAATTCTTCTGATGAATCTGGTCAAAGCAAAATAACTTTTGGGAAAGTGTTTAGTATTTTCAATGCCATTAAGAACATAATTCATGGGAGCTCAAAATATTGACATTAACAGGAGTTTAGCAAAAGTTGATTCCAACCCTCTTGAACGACTTTGAGAGGTTCAAGACTTCCATGGAGGAGGTAACCGCAGTGGAAATAGCAAGTGGAACTAGAAGGGGAGCCTCAAGGTATAAGTGAATTGCTGCAATCTCATGATAAAACTTGCACAAATGAAGAGTTGCTTCCTATGGAGGAGCAAAGAAAATAGTCTCTTGAGATGGAATCAACCCCTAGTGAAAATGCAGTGAACAACCCCACAATCCCTACTAGGCATCTACCCAGAGGAAAATAAAATCCTTTTAACATAAAGATATTTGCATATTTGACATATTTAACATAAAGATATTTGAATGTTTTTTGCAGTTCAATTTGCAATCGCCAAGATGTGGAAACAACCTAAATGGCCATCAACTCAGGAATGGATTAACAAACTGTGGTGTATATATATATCATGGAATAGTTCTCAGCCATAAAAAGATGGTGACTTTATATCTTTTGTATTAACCTTGATGTGGTTGAAACACATTCTTCTCAATAAAGTATCACAAGAGTGGAAAAGCAAATATCCAATTGTACTCAGTACTGATATGAAGCCAGTAGATGATCTAATTCATGCCCACATAGAAGAAAAACTCATTTCAATTCACGTTGAGGGGAGGGGGAATGAAGGAAGGGGAAAGAGGGGGCTTGGGGTGCTCCCATTTAATGGGCACAATGTAGAGGTGTATGGCACACCTCTTGGGGTGCGGGACACAGCTACAAGAGGGACTCAACCTAGTAAATTCAAATATTTTGACCTGATTATTTGTGCCTTCACATTAACCTGAAATTTTAAAAAGAATAAAATACTGCAAACATCATTGAAATAATGACAAAAGGTTTATAAACTTACATAACTTAGTTGATGAAACAGTTGTTTTAGTTTTTTCTTTTTTTTAGAGACAAAGTTTCACTTTGTCCCCCTCAGTAGAGTACTGTGGACTCACAGCTCACAGCAACCTGAAGCTCTTGCACTAAAGCGATTCTCTTGCCTCATCCTTCTGAGTAACTGGGACTACAGGCGCCCAACACAACGCCTGGCTATTCTTTTGTTGCAGTTTGGCCAGGGCCAGGTTCGAACCCACCACCCTCGGTATATGCGGCCAGTGCCCTACTCCCTGAGCCACAGGCACCCTCGGACTTCAGGGTTTTTTTGTTTTGTTTTGTTTTTTTACATATACATGTGTTTATTAGGTTTCCACTTTTTGCCTCCACAAAATTAAAATGGCTTAAAATTTAATAACAATAACAATGTTTAAGATAAGGACTAGAAACAAAAACCTCGTAAAGAACAAACAAAGATAAATACTTTCAGAAAAGAAATCAGACAATTGCTGCATCAAAATATTAAGCAGTAATAATGATGATGCAAAGAAAGTAACATTCACATCAAATAAGAGTATGTCTATTATAGAATGGTTTGACTCTGAGGTTCAGTATGGAGTCATCAGTTAACTTCTTATTTTTTTTCCAAAGTCTCAAAAAATAGACAACTAATATTTATAAATAAAAGTAAAAGATAATTTCAAAAATAATGTACTCATCCCTACTATGAAGCTAATCTATAGCTTTCTTATGAAGGCTAAAACCCAGTTATAGCACAAGAAATGGGGAAAGGGGCAAGGGACGGGAGGGGAGGGGGGAGGATGGGTGGAGGGAGGGTGATTGGTGGGATCACACTTACAGTGCATCTTAGAAGGGTACAAGTGAAAATTACTAAATGTAGAATATAAATGTCTTCATATAGTGGCTAAAAGGCCATGAGGGCTGTGTTAAATAGTTCAATGAAAATATTTCAGATTGTATACGAAGTCAGCACATTGTGCCCCATGATTGCACCAATGTACACAATTATGATTTAATATAAATAAAAAAATAAATAAAAGGCCACTTACACCAGGCAGTTACTATGAGGTATCTCCTTTCTGATGTTTGTACATGCGATAATTGCTGTGGTTGTAGATCCAGGCTAGAACATTAAAATACCATAGCTTTAGTATTTTATTTGTACTTACTCCTAATTGATTATCTTCATTGCCTGACGGATGACCAAGCAGGCATGGTGAAGAAAACAAACTGTTGAGAAAACTGAAAAAATTTCATGTCCTAATGAAAAGCATGTGTCCTGTCTAGCTTGCCTTAGTCTAAGTTCAGTCACAGCACATACTTGAAATAAAATGGTGATTATAAAGCGTATGATGAATTAGAACTAATAATCACAAAACAACTAATTTGCCCAGTCACAAATGTATGATGTTTTGAGGTCCATTTAAAAATTTT
The DNA here is from genome assembly GCA_963574655.1 of Perodicticus potto. Classification (NCBI taxonomy): domain Eukaryota; kingdom Metazoa; phylum Chordata; class Mammalia; order Primates; family Lorisidae; genus Perodicticus; species Perodicticus potto. The sequence continues at coordinate 47,625 of CAUYRH010003846.1, forward strand.
ATTTATTAGTAAGTGACTTTTTCTCTCTAATCTGCAATTTCCTTGTTTCTGAATATTTATTTGTTCGTTCATTTACCAAGAAAACATCTTTTGAGCACCTGCTGTATTCCGAGCACAGCTCTAGGCTCTGAAACTGGAAGGGTAGGAAGCCTTAAGAGGCTCTTAAGAGGCTTCCATCTACAACAAAGGCAAGATTACCTAAGTGAGAAGGTGGTAAGTGTGAGGAAGCAAAATAAAGAGGCAAGAGAACAGACTGGAAAGTGTGAAGAAGGGTAGAGTGGAGGTTATCATTTTCAAATTAAGTTTCAGGGAAGCCCTGACGTAGAAGGGCACGCTTGAGAAGAGGCCTGACCGAGATTTGGCCTCTAATTATTTGAATATTGTGGGAAGACAGAAGAAGGTGGTCCAGGACACTGAGGACCTGGAGATATTGTGGGGAGAGAAAAGTCAGTGAACTCCAGGAGGGAAGGGAGACTCAGATCAAGTACACAAGTCATGAAAAGACGTGGGCTTTCAATTTTAATCTAGTTGGGAAAGCCATTTCAAGCCAAAGCATTACCTGAACTGCTCACGTTTATAAACATTAACTTTTATTGTTCTCTTGAGAATAGACTGTAGCTGAGCAAGGTTCAAAGAAGGAGAAATACTTTGAATAATGGAATTCAGCTGCCAGAAGGCAATGCTTTGTACTAGGGCGGTAGCAGGGAATGGGATGTGATTACCACATATTCAGGATCTATTTTGAAAGTAGATCCAAAGCGTGTGAGAGTCCCAAAGGGGAAGACACAAAGTCTGGCAGAAAGCCCTGACGGAATTATAACAGAAGCTGAGGGCAGACAGAAAAAATGAAAAAAAAAAAAAAAAAATCTCACAGGAACAAAGCAAAACCCAATAAACCCCCCAGAAGGGACTGACTTTGCAGAGTCATGCTAAGATCATAACTGTTTTGTGCATCTCATTTTCCTCATGGGACACTTAGAAGTCGGACATGTGGATGAATATAGTTTGAAAGAGCCCATGCCTGAGTGTGTCGGGGGCCATTTGAGAAGGTAGGAACCACAAAGAGTCAGCCTGGACATACAGGGTTGGACAATGAAGTTCATGAGCTCATCCTAGGAAAAGTGCTGCAGACCTCCTGGCTGGACATCCCTCTGGGCACCTTCAAAGGCCTCTCCCCTTGGGAAGTTGTGCGCGGACATCCGAGCCTGGTCAACTACTCTTCAAAGCACTTTTACTAGACTGAGTTCTAGAACAGGTGTTGGAGCTCACAGAGTATGGGCAGTTAGGGATGAGTAACTAAGAAAACAGAAAGCGGAGAGAGAGATGGAATATAATTTTAGGGAGAGTGTCAGCAAAACTCAGGGAAGAGCTCATGTTTAGACAGAGTCTTGGGCAAAAGGGGAAGACTCTGTGAGAAGATCTGTGTGCCTAGAGTTTCCTGAGGGAACGTGAGAGAGCTGAGAGGTTGCCTGAGACTGCAGCCTGGCATGCTTGCAGGTCAGCATAAGGATGCCGGGCATTATCTGGAGCCTGCTGAAAAAACATCAGTGTATTTCATGCCTAACAGGGATACAATTTGATTTAGAATATTAGATAAAAATGAAAATAACCTAATCCATCTCAAACATATGTTGCTGGCATTATTCTCAGACCATTAAACACAAATTAAACATGGTTAATATAAATTAAATTCCTCATTAAATACTCAAGAAATAAGCCCTCTGTAGGAATTACTTCAGCTATTAACAAATTTACATAGTACACAATTACCAACAGGATATCAAATAAGAGCTAAAAGAAATAACTTAATGATTTTGGAATGTCTCTTGTGTCTAAGAAAGATATCTATCGTTTCAGAGATAGTGTCAACTGACACCCGATTTTTGTAAGCAATTAGTTGTATAAAATTCAGAAACATCAATTTTAATTGCTAGTGCATCAATACACTACCTGAATTTAATTGAACTTCATGGTAAGATTAATGAAGAAAGTACCCTACTCTGGGAAATATAATGGGTCATGTTCTGTTCTAACAGCAAACTCGCTAAGGTCTCTACACACACAAGTATGGGAGATATGCAACGTAGTTAAATTCTCTGATTACTAATATACGAACAAGATTCTCAGCACAAGTCAATTTCCCTTTTCTCTTTGAAGTATGGCAGAACTGTGGCACTGCTATGTGATCAAATGCTTGATGCAATCATTTAATGATGTGTTATATGTGGTTGCTAACAATTTAATTTGCTTTTATCACAAATCAAGCAGAGAGAGAGAGAGACAGAGAGACTTGATTGCTATAGTCCACATGTTTGTTCCCCCAAATTTCACACTGAAATTTGATCTCAGTATTGGAAGTAAAAACTGAAGGGAGGAGTTAGAGTCAGGAAGGTGAATCCCTCATGAATATATTCACGACCTCCACGGAGCGTGGGTGATGAGTGAGTTCTCACTCTACCAGTTCCTGCAAGAGCTGGCTGATAAATAAATAAATAAATAAATAAATAAATAAATAATTTTAAAAAGGAGCCTGGCAGCTCTTTCTCTTCCCTCTTGCTTTCTTTCACCACAAGATCTCTAAACATGAGGGCTCCCCTTCCTCTTCTGCCATGAGTAGAAACAGAGAGAGGTTTCATCAAATGTCTAATCTATAGCCAGCAGAATCTTAAGCCAAAGAAAACTTTATTCTTTATAAATTACCCAGTCTTAATGTTCCTTTTAAGAACTCAAATGGCCTTTACCTTTTCTAAAATTTAATTTTTCATTAAATCATAACTGAATACATTTGTGGGGTACAATGTGATGATTTGCTATGCAAAGTGGAATGCTTACATCAAAGAGATTAACAAAACCATCACCTCACTTTACTTAATTTTTGTGGTGAGACACTTATTTATTTATTTATTTTTGAGACAGAGCCTCAAGCTGTCACCTTGGATAGAGTGCTGTGGCATCACAGCTCACAGCAACCTCCAATTCCTTGGCTCAAGCGAGTCTCTTGCCTCCGCCTTCCAAGTAGCTGGTACCTCAGGTGTCTGCCACAATGCCCGGCCATTTTTTGGTTGCAGCCGTCATTGTTGTTTGGTGGGCCCAGGCTGGATTCGAACCTGCCAGCTCAGGTGTACATGGCTGGCGCCTTAGCCCGTTGAGCCACAGGAGCCGAGCCTGTGCTGAGACATTTATAATTTACTCTTATTTATTTTGAAGTGTACCCTGCAATGTGCACATTAGGCAAGATTCCACCAAATGCCCCTTTACCTTTGAGGAACATGGGGTTAGAGGCATCACCGCCCCCCTCTCCTCACCACATTTGAAAATTTGTGTGTGACTTTGAACATACCAAATCTAACTACTTCTAGCCCACTCTTGTCTGGAAGCCTTAGCAGTAACATAAATTATCCATTGATACATCTTCTGTGGGTAATATGTATCGTGTATTATATTCTTATAACATAGTAGGCTAAAGAAAAGAAAAAAATGTTATGACGAAAGTCAGAAAACAGAGAAAATATATGTACTATTCACTAAATGAAAGTGTTTCGTCAGATGGATTTTTGTCCTCTTCATCTTCAAGTTGAATAAGGTGTGAAAGAGAAGAAAGAGAAAGGGGTTGGTCTTACTCTGTCAAGGAAGGCAGAGAAAGAAGAGCATCTGGAAATAAGTGGTCCCGCCCAGTTTGAACCCTGTTGTTCCAGTGCCTACTGTGTGTGTGTCTGTAGGATATCATTGGTTAGTATCTTATATCATTGCCTTTTTAAAAACTCTACTTCTTTTCAAATCCACGTTGGTTTGCTTAATAATCAGATCAAAAAAATTTACTCAACTCTCACAAAAGGTGACAATTTTGAAAACAGAATGTAAACTCTGCCTCTTGACCATTTGGTTTCCAAGCCTATGACTCTGAACTCAAATAGCAACAAAGAATGAAAGGAGTCTTTAATGTATAGAATGGGGGCACGTTAAAGTTGGGTCAGAAAAGAAAACTTGAGCTGTTTTAAAATTTTAGAAAAGGAAAGTGATGCTCTTCACTGATTTGACAGATATAATTTTTACCCTTCTAGTTGGATGACTAACTATTCTTATCACCTTAATCTTGCATCCCCATAATTGCCTTTCCTAAGTTGCATGCAAATATTATGCTCTGTTATGCTGCAAGATAATACTTTAAAAAATGTTTCTTTTTTTCAAAAAAAAATTATGTTTATTTGTACATTATTAGGGCATTTCATGCTTTGAATACCCCTAAATATGTTCCATGACTTTGGACATGAATATTCAATTCCTTTATCATTTTTAATACAAATAATAACATACCTAGCACCCACATTTGTATTATGAAAATTAATTTCTTTTTTTTTCTTTTTTTTTTTTATTGAATCATAGCTGTGTACAATAATTCAATCATGGAGAACAGTGTATGGGCTTGACATACAATCGGAGATATTTTCATCCACCTGCTTAACATACCATTCATGAGATTTTCTCATTTACTATGTGTGTGGAGAAAAGGGAACACTTCTACATTGCTGGTGGGAATGCAAACTAATACACCCGTTTTGGAAAGACGTTTGGATAATACTCAGAGATCTAAAAATAGACTTGCCATTTGACCCTATAATTCCTTTACTGGGTATATACCCAGATGACCAAAAAACACATTACAACAAAGAGATCTGTACCAGATTGTTTATTGCAGCCCAATTCATTATTGCTAAATCATGCAAGAAGCCCAAGAGCCCATCGATACATGAATGGATTAATAAACTGTGGTACATGTATACCATGGAATATTATGCAGCCTTAAAGAAAGATGGTGACTTTTCCTCTTTCATATTTACATGGATGGAGCTGAAACATGTTCTCCTTAGCAAAGTATCTCTAGAATGGAAGAAAAAGTATCCAATGTATACATCCCTAATTTGAAGCAAATTTATATCTTTCAAGTGAAGGCTACAACCCATTTATTGCACAAGAAGATGGGGAAAGGGGAGAG